>JAODUE010005212.1:0-10181 GCA_027564755.1 Amblyopsis hoosieri | reverse complement strand
CCAGCTCCCCCCAGCTAAACCCCCAGGCACTGCAGGCCAGGGCACACACCCACCCATAATCCAGCCCACCAACCATGTACCACCATGTCGCCACCATGGAGGAACCCTGGAGACGACACCACAGAAGCACTAAATAACCCAATCCACGACACACCTCCCAGAACTCCAATACTGAATCCTCGACCAGTAAACATAAACAATGGAGAAATGGTTAAAATCTATTAAGCTTCAGTCCCTCAAAGCCGGCAAAAGCGAAACCCCCCGCTGTTGTATGCATGATGCATGATGCCTCTGAAATTTCCTGTAGGGTTTGGAGCATGGAACCGTATACTTGGAAGAGAGTACGTGCCTCTCCCACTAAAATGATCAGTGGCTTGCCTTCCTCTCATATCCTTCCCCATAGAGACCCAGTGTGCTCTCTACAGCCACAGTGTGTGCATTTTGTATGTTTTCAGGAGTGAAGCTGGGCATGCGTTCTGTTCCAGTGGCAACGGCGTGTGTGTTGTATCATCGTTTCTTTGAGTGTGTGAATGTGCGAGTGTATGAACCCTACCTGGTGGCGATGAGCTGTATATACCTGGCTGGCAAAGTGGAGGAGCAGAACCTCAGGACTCGTGACATTCTCAATGTCAGCCACAGGTAAGAGCAATTTGGAATCACGCATTGATTCCTTTCGACACCTCCGCACACACACAAACTGCTATAAAATCATCATACATCAATTTTTTTTCTTCAGCCCCCCCCAATCTATTTTCGATATAATAAATATAATGTGGATGGGACTTTGGTGGTAATTAGTCTTGGACATGTCAAAGATTGCCAACAAAATTGATTTGGTTGATTAGTAATATATTGATTAGTATTTTTATTGTAATGCCAGATACTCCCTCTGGACACCTTCGTGGACAAAAATTCTCAATTGACTTTCATTGAAACCACAAGTTTTATATAATTGCCATTGCAGTATAAAACCATGCATTGTGTTATGTCAGCATTTAATTTAGAAGAAAAGTACGGTAGTTCTATTTGACATTTCTACTGTATTCCAAAATATTGAACAGTTTTCCCATTGTAGGCCGATGCATGAGATTCTTGTATTTTTGCCATTCATATTAATGGAGCAATGTAACAATCAGTGGGCTCCAAGAGTGATTTGTTAAGTTCTTTCTCCTTCTTTTCTCAATAATTAAATGATCTCTCAGCGAAGCTGCATGTTTCTATTTTGGCTGTGAAAGCAGCCAGGTTCATATACAAACACAGTTCCCATTCGCAGGAACTGCAGTCTTTTACAATCGGGGAAAAAAAACTCTACAATCGTGCCGAATGACTGAGAGGTCAAAGCTGCGTCCTTGACCCACCCTTTTTGTCATAAATAGCAGCGTGCCCTCTCAACTTCCTCTTTTCTTGCTCTTTTCTTATCGTCAGTATGTAGTTTTCTTTTAGCGTTGATGGTAATATACAGTAGTACATACATTAGGCTAATATGTCATGAATATTATATTTTGATGTCTATTCTGTTTGCCTGTGTTTTCACTCTTGTCACTACATGTTGATGTAAAAGTATGGTTTGTTTAGTAGGCTATATTAAGTGGGTAATTAATACAGAACAGTAAGCTGTCTTTTGGAATTTCTACTTATGACTACAGAAAGTTAAGTTATAAGAGTTCATTAGCATAATGTAGATTATGTAGAGTATTCTTATCTGTTCTGATTCTGAATGTACACTGTTATTGTCAGTCAAGTTGGAACACAGATAATGACATTTTGATTACTATTTTGTTTAAGTAAGTGTGATATAAGGGTAATTATGTAGCACAACAATATATCAGCTATGTATACCACAACAAAAATAATATAAATCAACACACGGTACCGGCCGGTAGCCTTTTATCAGCCAGTGGGAGGAGCACTTTCTTCTAAGTCATTTCCAAATCCCATCCAATAAATGTATGTGCGTTCGTTTTGAAGAAGTGAGCTAAAAAGAAACCTGCAGATGTTTTATTTTAGCGAGTGAGAATCCAATGTTGCGTTCGTCATTACAGGTAAGTGCACAACTTGAGTGTTCGATTTGAGACAATACTACCCTCTTCAAATTTACGCACTACGCAAGTAAGTGCATAGTGCACTTAGTCGACTTGTACTTAGTGAAGTACGCGATTGGAGATACGGCATTGGTGTGTGTTCTTTACTCACCAGCTCCGAGTGCCTGTGTGTGTATCTTCTTGACTCCTACAGGTGACACGATGTCGTCAAGACTGTACCCTGAGAGAGGCCACTCCCGGGTCCGAGGGAGACAGCCATTTGAGATGCGTGCGTTGCCTTGGGAGGCCGCATGCCAAGGCTGCCCTCCTCGAGGACGAGTTGTTGTTCTCAATTGTCACTGGGAACAATCTGGAGAAGACTCTGGCTGTTCCCGAAGGTGGAGGATGTCCTCATGTCGGATTCTATCTAGCTCCGAGGCTAGTGATGGCCCCGTTTTGCGCACCACCTCCCTACCTGGAGTTAGCTCCTCGCCTCGTGCTAGCCCTTCACCTTCTCCTCGTTTAGTGGTCTCCTTCCCAGGTTCCGGGAGAAGCCCAGGGACTTCGGTGTCCACGAGGAGTGCGAATCGGAGTCTTAGGAAGACTACCTATCCAGCTACCATGACGACGAAGCTAGCACGGTAGCACATTAGCACGGAGCTACTGGAGGTAGCTCAGCATGCTGCGGCTAAGCTGGGCCAAGGGGGCGCTTCTGGATGGAGAATTCTGAGGGAGCCCCTTGTCAAGGGCCTCCCCTCATCCCGCTCATCCCTGAGGTCCATGAGGAAGATAAAAAAGGGTGGACGAACCCCTATTCCGTCCGTGCGCCGGTCCGGGGTTTCGATAGCCTTACTAGGCTGGACCAAGCTTGTGAGCTGGGCTACGGATTTTTTTCTGTCCGTGGAAGGGCCTTTAGCCTGGTATCTGGCCCCCACAGAGTCAGCAGGGCTAGGGAAGAGGTATCTCCTCCCATCCAGAGCCGACCGGCAGATAGCCTCTATGCTAGAATGGTCCTACGTGGCCTCCAGGTCAACACCCAGGCGTTGCTTCAGCCTTAATTCTCGCACCACGGCTAGCCGCTCTTCTCAGCGGCTAGAATGCTCTCGCCTGTGTCTAGCCTCGTGTTCTCAGCCATCGAAGCGAAACTGAACTTTTCGTTCGCCTCACCGTCCACCTCCACCACCGAAGCGGTCTCACCCATGGGGCTGGAACAGAAGTTCCCCGCCCTTCATGCAGGCCTAAACAGCAGCCGGGTCAGTGAGGCCAATCTCAGTCCAGCCACCATCAAGTGCAGGGCCCTTCGGTGACACAGACAGGGCGCTGAACAAGCCCGGAAGAGGAGTGGGGAAGATTTGCATGGCCTAATGCCCGCAAAACGTCACTCTCTCCCCCAATGCGAGGCCAGAGAGCAGGTTATGTCTGCTCAAATGCGCGCACACACACCTGCCCAAATGCTCGCCCAGGTGTCTTGTCTATGTTAAGCATAAACTTAATGTTTAACCCAGTCCCTATTGCATGAATGCAGACAAGAAGAACATGGCATGGAATATGAACATGGCTATTTTCAGCCCTCGCTCTACAAACAATTCAATCAGACAAGTAAATTTCAGTCCTCATTCTATGAACGCCGACTCGGCTTGAACTCGGTCGATAAACCCAGCTCCCCAGTGTCACAACGTATGGGGAAAGGTAAAACAATTGGCTACGAGTGGCCTCGAGCCTGACTTAAAGTCCAGTCCTGCACGTTGACAGTGCGTGCAGGCATGGCGCACGTGCACAACGTGCTTGTTGTTTCTGAAAATGAAAGTGATGGGCTACAGCATTCAGTTTGCAAGACCCCCTTCCCTCACTTCTGGGGGATTGTCAAATCTATAGTGCTAAACAAACTACGCTTCTCTTTTCAGAATAGAGAGTTCAAAGCCCTTCATTTGGGTCTGTCTCTAGCTCCACCTGATTTCACCAAATGCGTGGAGGCTGCCATAGCACCGTTGTGCCAGCGGGGGGTGCAAATATACCACTACATGGACGACTGGCTGATATGCAGCTCTCCCAAGACATGGCCAACCATACCTTACTGACAGTGACGCATCTGGGAAGTTTTGCCCTAAACATGACAAAATGCATACTAGTGCCAAGTCAGTGTTGCGCCTTCCTGGGCATAGAACTGGATTCCACCATGATGTTGATGTGTCTTTCCCCAGATGGGATACAGGCTATATCAGGTCATGTGTAAGACATTTCAGACCTGGTCAAACGTTGACGTCTCCACAGTGACGTCAGATAAGGTGGTTGCCACCATACAAACTGCTAGACCGCCCTCTATGTGTTCTCACTATAACTTGTTTATAACTGTTTAATTATGAGTTTGCAACCTAATTAATAACCTAATTGTAAATCATTTATAAATTCTTTTATAAGGGTAGACTTATTGTAAAGTGGTACCTTGGAGGGTAGGGACAAGATAATATATTTTTCATCATTCATTTCAGTGCATACTGTAAGGAACTAAGAATCATTTCAGTGTCATTTCTGTCAAGTTAACTGTAAATAGAGCTCCTCTTCAACAGTTAATGTGTGCTATTTGGGTAATTGCCTGACTCATTACCACTGCTTGTGTGGTCTCTGATTACCTAATGCTTTCATGTGTTCTCCTCCAACAGGTACTTCTACAGTGGCAGTGCTCCGTTAGAGTGCGACAAGGACTTCTGGGAACTCAGAGACAGTGTGGTCCAGTGTGAGCTGCTCATTCTTCGCCAGCTCAACTTCCATGTGTCCTTCCAACACCCGCACAAAGTATGTGGGGAGGTTTGGCGTTGATGGGTTGGAGAAGTCTTTTGGTTTCTGTCAAAACTATGTAGAAGACGTGTGGCAGCATTTTGGGTACAAAAGGACAGTTACAATTCTCCCATTACATACATTTTTTTTAAATATTGCCTGAAAATCCCGCTAGGATAGTGGCTAATCAGTTAGGATTAGCCGCGATTAGCTTTTCTTACCTTTTTACACTTAAATTGTCTATCTATTATGCAATACGTCCATAATATAGGTTGGTATTAACCACACTTGTGATATGTAGTATTGTAGCCATTTACGATTATATTTGTAGATATTCGTTGCTTAATTCAGCCTTGTATAGACTACACTCAATATTTGTTGAAATATATTAATATATTAATGAAATATATTAATCTCCAATCACTGCCTACCAGCTTTATTTAGTTTATATCAAGTTATTTGTTGATAATGCACATAGGGCATAGGCCTATAACCTACAGTATGGCATATATTTTTAATAAACAAACCTGTTTTTGATAAATATTTTGTTATAATAATAAAAAAAATGTATCGTCCATCATACTGAAAATAATCGAGATTACATTTTTAGGCCGTATCGCCCAGCCCTAGCTTTTACGATCAGAAGCGGTGCGCAAAAGCTTAACCATTGCATAGACTACTATTATCATGCATGCAAAATGCATTATACAGTACAGCCTAGTCTACATATTTGCCTGACTTGTACTACTAACACTAATAGTTTGATCGATCGTCAGGCCTGTGCAAACAGGCAAACCAATCTTGCATGTTGCCTCTAAATGTGACCTGCAACAATCTTGCCAAACAGACCAAGCATAAATATATTAACGACAAAAACATTGCTTGTGGTTCTTAACCTCTACCTCACCTGAATAAGACTTATCGGCAGTGCAGCTATGGATATGGAAACTCCTGGTGCGCTGCCTCTCCTGTAATCGGCCTTGTATAAGTCGTAGATGACAAGAAAGCTGCCCATTTCAAGTGTAGTTAAAAACTCCGGAAAAAAATCAGTTTCAGGCACAGTTTTCATATTAAACTCCAGTCTGCCACATCTGAAACTATTTGTTTAGTGTTGCCATGGGAATAGAACTTCGATGAGAAGAGGTATCCGTTGTAAATGTACAGTATGGTGTCAGCGTCATAGTCATCACAATGCTCAAAAATACCTCTTGACACTCAAATTCCTCCACAAAAATGCAATGCTGACAACAAGATGATTATTGTCGCCTCGTTTTTAGTATTTGCTGGCGCTGCTTTCATCTTGGCTTAATTATAGCTCTCCTGAAATAATGTTAATATTAATCCAATCCTGGTAAATCCAGTAACTGACAAAACCATTTTATCAAAGTTGAAAAGTACTGTAGCCTTCCCAGCAAATGGCTCTTGCTAGCTAGATAACTTGCTAACTTACTACAGGTGTTGGTCAAGTACAGTAACTGGTCTTCCTTTGTTTTAAAATGTTCGTATTGTTTCGTTGTGGGTTATGCCATGCTCCCGTTTTATTCACTGCTTAAAATTTGAGCTTTTGGCATACATTTCAGATATGTTGAGGTCTTTGTTTTCAAGTTATGTGCTGTTTGCTAACTGCAAAAGTAAAAAGTCAACTACCAGCACAGATTACACGCGTCACATCTCGAAAGGTTTAAATAAAGCAGGTGCGAGCGGGGGTGGCCTCCGTTTCGGACATTCTCGTTTCTGACTGCTCCTATCCCTTCAAAAATGTGCAAATCTCCAAAAGGATCCAGCAAGCTACTTTATAGGTATTTTAATAGTGTTAATAATAAATAAATCGCTGTGAATATGAATCATGGTTTTATAAAAACGTGTCAAATACATTGTGTGTGTGTGTTAATATTGCATACCATTGTTGCTGGACTGACAAAGTGAAGATGATTAGGATTATTATTATTAATATTGCTAAATTAAGCGAAGATACTGTGATGTTACTTGTTAGCTACCGTAGCTGACTCACCAACACGTGATACCACCTTTCCCCTCTTCTCATACGCTAGTTTGACCTAACAAGTGCTGCAACCTGGCCTTGACTTGAGCTGAACTGCTCTACATGCACAGATTTAAAATTATTCTTTATTATGATAAACTATTGATTATCCTTGAAAAAGGAAGCAAACGCTGTAAAACTAATACGGACAGACATAGCTGCGCTCCTACTAATGAAAGTTGCTATGGTAACATCACAGTCCCTCGAGTGGTCCTGTTGATGTATTTTATATGCGATGTAGCAATAAAAGGAAGTGTCACGGTGAGTCCCAGGTCCCTGGAAGTGTCATATAGCACTAGTGATGACCAGGAGGTCTGTATTGGAGACTTGGCTAGCCGCCACTATCCACACACAGTCCGGGATCATGTCAGCATCTCCTTGTGACAACACTCCTCCACCAAGCAGGAGATGACCAACACACATCCATTGGCTATGCACACAGTTGTCTTTCCCAGTTCAGGGAACATTGTCATCGACACGCTGTCCTTGACCAAGGCAGCAACTTCCCCCGATGTTATCACCAGGCCACACAGCATCTCCCATCCACCACACTCGGAGAAAGAGAAACAGAAACAAGCCAGAAACGCACAGACACAAAGGTGTTCAAGGCATCCTTGAACAGGTGTCTGTGCCTGGCCGGTCCAATAATTAACCTCTAAGTCTTATCTGGGTTTAGGTGCAAAAAATGTAATGTGGTTTTATTTCCAAAAGGCATGACCCTAAGATTCTGAGGTTATACTGGTTTTTAAGTTCCAGGGGCATATAAAGTTGGGTATCATCAGCATAACAATGAAAACTAATACCATATTTATGTATAAAATCACCCAGTGGTAGCATATATACAAAATAATAAAGGGCCCAGCACAAAACCCTGGGGGACGCCACAGGGAACCTTATGGAAGTCAGAGGTCACATTACCATGAGCTACACAGTGTGTCCTTTCGGTTAAATAAGAGATGAACCATGAAATTTCCACCTCACTCGTGCCAAGATATGTTTTTTTCGCTTAAGGATCGGGTGAGGTTATGGTCCACTTTATCAAAGGCTGCACTTAAGACCATTATCAATAACATAGATGAGGTATCTGTATCTATAATAAGCAATTTGCTTAGCTACAATTTTTTTTCTAAAATCTTAGAACTAAAAGGGAGATTCGAGACGTCCTATAATTAAGAATTTCAGGATCAAGGCTAGGTTTTTTTTTAAGTAAGGGTTTAATCACAGCTGTTTTAAAAGCTATAGGGTCGATACCAGTTTAGAGTGATGTATTAATTACATTAAGTATAGAGGGCCCTAGAATTGGAAATATTTTAACTCTAATGATTTTTCCAGGTAGTGAATCAAGTGAACAATTGGTAGGCCAGAAAGTTGTCCAAAATGTCTTGGTATGCTGAAGCATTAACAGTTCCTTTCACTGGAACTAAGGGACCAAGCCCAACCCCTGAAAAACAACCCCACACTATAATCCCCCCTCCACCATACTTTACACTTGGCACAGTGCAGTCAGGCAAGTACCGTTGTCCTGGAAATCGCTAAACCCAGACCCGTCGTATTGCCAGACAGAGAAGCGTGATTTGCCACTCCAGAGAACGCGTCTCCACTGCTCTAGTGTTCAGTGGCGGTGTGCTTTACAACACTGCATCCAATGCTTTGCATTGCATTTGAATAGAATACACAATAGAATAGAATCAGTGCCAGAGAGGATAATAAAATATAATATATCAATAGCATAAATAAATACTTAAAAAAAATACATAAAACCCACTCAGTCATTCAATGGTACAACACATTTCATTATGCCTTGTAAGTGAAATAAGCAGTATTTAATGTAGTGATGGCTGTAGGATAAAAAGTGTTTCTTAATCTGTTTGTTCTTGTTTTGAAAGACCTGTATCGCCTGCCTGAAGGCAGTAGCTCAAACAGTCCGTGTTCAGGGTGTGAGGAGTCATTCACTATGTTTAGTGCTCTCTTAAGACATTGCAAACTGTGTAGTTCTTCCAGAGAGGGTAGAGGGCAGCCGACGATTTTTTTTGTGCGACCTTGATGATCCCGTGGAGCACTTTCCTTTGCGCCACTGTGCAGCTGGAGAACCACACACAGATACAGTAGGTCAGGATGCTCTCCAATGCACAGCGGTAGAATGACATTAGCAGTCTTTGGGGGATGTTGTTCTTCTTGAGGACTCTCAGGAAGTAAAGTCTCAGTCTTCACCAGCTGAGCTATGTGTGCACCCCAGGTCAGTTCCTCCTTGATGCTAACTTGCAGGAAGCAGAAGTCCGATACTGTTATGACCCATGGGTTTGGGGTGTGTTTTCCCTCCCTGCCTGGGGGTGGTGCTGTCCCTGTATGACCTATTTCCCTAGCAGGTGAAGGTGCTGATTGGCCAGGATATGGCTGCCACCTCATTTAAAGATGACTGCCACTGATACCTGGGTCTCTCTCTCTTCTGCCGGTGTCCAGAGCAGACCTGTTTGTCCATATTCCAGTATTTGCAGTTTTGCATATGTGTGTACTCTACTTAATGCAGTCCGGGTAGCTGTAGGGGGAAGAAGCCTTTTTCTTTTGCGTATCCTCTTTTGAGCTATGTGTATGGGCAGGGAGGTCTTTTGTTTCCTATTATTTTGATGGTTTAGGTAAGTTAGTTTTGGGTATCCTTAAGTCTGTTATGTTTGTTGTTTTAGGCATTGCTTCCCCTGACGTCAATCTACCCATAGGATAAATAAAACCCTATCCTTGGACTGACATTCATTGTGGCTCTGGTTGTATTTGTTAATGGGACTGAATTTGTGTTGTGCGCTGGTTACCCTAGGCTGGGGCGTAACAATACAGTCTATATTATACAGTATATATGTCATGTTCTGCTGGCCACCATGTTTCCCCTTGTGTTCCTGGTCCATGTTTCCCCTTGTGTTCCTGGTCTTGCCCATGTTAATTGTCATTGAGTTCACCTGCCACTCGTTGTCTGTGCCCCATGGTTTGTCTTGTCATCTGGTATTTAAGCCCAAGTGTGTTCTGTTGTCCTTGTTGGATTATTGTTTGATGTCAGCCCTGTTTACGTGGTCTTGTAAATAAAACCCATTACCAAGTATACCTGAGTGTCGTGCGTTTGGGCCCACCCTGCCTGCTTCAGCCCTGACAGAATAATCCTGTTTTTTTTTCAGTCGCTAACAAGCGTTTGTCCAAACAGTTGTGAAATTTTCAAAACTCTAAACAAAATTAGCACAGCATCAGTCTTTTGTGGCCATACCATTCACACATTTCATGTCATTTTCACACAATATGCAGTCAGTGAACACATTTCTACAATGCTTACATTTTCTTAACAGACAAGCTATACCTCCCAA
>JAODUE010005211.1:0-10182 GCA_027564755.1 Amblyopsis hoosieri | reverse complement strand
TGTGTGTGTGTGTGTGTGTGTGTGTGTGTGTGTGTGTGTTTGTGTGTGTGTGTGTGCGTGTGTGTGAGTGTGTGTGTGCTTGTGTGTGCTTGTGCGTGTGTGTGTGTGTGTGTGTGTGTGTGCGTGTCTGTGTGGTGGGGCACAAAGCCAGTAGACTAAATACTAAATCAAATGGAGAAAACACCACACGGCCTTCCAGTGAGGCTATAGAATGGGTGTGCACTGTGCAGTGTGCAATTGTGCTGTGAAGGCATTAGACTTTATCCTTCACGGAGAATTGCATCGCATATATCCTTCATGGAGAAGGGAATCCCCTTGGATGAAAGATGAGCGGGAGGGTTCGTGCAAACTTGGCGGACGGCTGATTTAGTAATTTATCAGATTTTAGTATAAATGCTCCACTGGAATATGTTCCACTAGATAAATGGGCAATGCAGTTACAGAATCCTAATTCTAAATACACTGTGGCCACTTGCCATCACACCTATTTCAGCTTGTTCCCATTCCATTCCCACACCGTGGAATGGCTTGTAATGGGATGTGCGGCTATTATAGCCTCCTCTCTTCTGGTAAGGCTCTCCACTAGATTGAGTTTGTGTGTGGAGAGATTGTACGTCCCCACCAAGAAAACGTTAGTCATTACAGTAGGTGTGGTGTCTACATACCGATGGGCATCATAAAGTATACATATGGAGAGGCAGTATCTATCTACGTAGGAGTATTCATAACGCGTGACAACTTATAGTATAACTTACTATACTTACTATAGTAAGTATAGCTATAGTATAACGTATAGTATAACTTACTGTATAAAACGAGGTGTAGCCTATTTTTGGAGGATATAAATACATTTAGCAATGTCTTAGTATGTCGCCCCTGACAAATAGGCATACTAAACTAAACAAAAAATAAGTATTTTAGCAAACCCTCTTTAAAAATGAATTTATAAAAAATCAGAATGTAAATTCTACATAAAAGCTACTATGTCTATATGACTATATGATCTACTGTATGGCCCTCCCGTAGATCCTGTAGAGCGAGACGTATAGTCCGTCTGCATCCCACAGAGTCATGTCATTTGGCTTTCCAACGTTCCTCAGTGTAAGTTACATGTCCGACGGTCATTAAGTTACGTAGTTGGTGGTCGTGCATGTCAATCAAAACACCAAGTAGGCGGTACTGTTAGCCAGCGCTGTGTGCCAGACTTTACCTCAGGAATGGCTGGCTGTGCGAGACTACCACTGTGACCCACCGTGCTGCCCACCAACCCCCCCACTCACCACTCTCCACCTCCAGCAGGGCCTTGGTGAGCACGCTGCCCGCCACACTGATGGCCTGGCAGATGTAGTAGCCTGAGTCCTCCGGGCGAACGTCGGCCAGGGTCAGCTCCCCGCCGAGGGACACCGAGAAGCGGCCCGTCTGAGAGGGCTCCTGGACGGGGAACAGCAGGATCTGGTGGGGGGAAAGGGTTAGAGGTCCGCAGTTCAGAGGTCAGTGACTGTGAGCTGATAAACGTTTTGTCATATTCAGTCTCCTCAGGGAGGGGTGTTGATCATAACACCTAAAGTGCCTCCACCCCAACATTGACACACACCGCCAAAGCTGGGATACTGTAGTGTGGTGCGGTCTGCACCACTTTGTGTTCCCATTTACAGAGTCCGGTGATGTGTAGAAACACCAGGTTATTTTGTCAGCACACAGAATGGACAGCTAGCGGAGCAGAGCAGAAATTCACAGAATTTGACAAAAAAGTGTATTATCTTAAAATCACTCCACCTTTACGCCACGACTCACTTCCTATCAATACATTATTTTTACATTGAGTTGAGTGTTTACAGCATTCGTATAAACAAACAGTATATTGGATAAAGAGTATAACGTATATATACACACATTATGTATACATGCTATATAAATTGTCCGTTATATTGTTTCAAAATAACCCTTTTATTGTTATTCAATACAGCAAATGTTGTAAATATGTACTGTTGGGCTGCTATAACTGAGTATGTCCATGTTGACACCTTGTTATGTGGCTGTGTGTGGCCTTCATATAGAAGGTATGTAGCCCATTGCACGCTGCTCTGTAAAAGGAGAGGCCTGGTGCTTCTCTACTGCAGTACGTTCCTGCACCTCCCTCCCACTCACGGTCACCTCCTCTGCTCCTGTTTGTCTGCTGCTCCTCTGGCTAATGTGGAGTGGCTCCCACGCAACTGTCAGCCCCCTCCACCAACAGGCTGGTGGGCGCGCACACACACACACACACACACACACACACGCACGCACACACACACACACGCACACGCACACGCACACACACGCACACGCACGCACTGACACACACACACGCATGCATGCAGACACACACACATACGCGCGCACAAACACACACTCACGTATGCAGAGGGCTTATAGTACAACCTCCCCTGTAGGGTTTATAATGTTTCCTAAAACCTAGTCATTCTGACATAGGGATTCATTGTGGTTGAGCTCACAGCCCCATCTGCTAAACCTGTAGGACAGTCATGTTCTACCGGGATATGTGAGCTTGCTGTAACCTAATATGTTATAAATGGACTGCATTTATACAGCGCTTTCCCAACCTTCCAGTCAAAGCCCTGTGCAGTATAGCCTCACATTCACCCCTTCACACACACACACACACACACACACACACACACACACACACTGATCACCAGGAGCAGTTAGGGTTAGGTGTCTCCTCCACCAGGGAGGTTTTCAATCGCCTGTCGCCCTGCTCTACCCACCCCCCGCGCCACGGAACGGTCATGTTTCTGCACACGGCCCAATAGACGGGTGTCTATATGTGTGTATGAATGGGTTGTTTCTGTTCTCTGCTGAAGTATGTCATTGTTAAAGCACAACATGAGATGGTCAACAAGGGAACACTACATTAAAAGACAACTCATAATGGCGTGGGGCAGCAATCCCAGAACCCATTGGCTATCGGTCTGGTGATTTAGCCTCTGGGAACAAGGGGAAATATTTAGGGAATTCGGGCCTCTTCTGTGTGTGTAACAGTCCGATTAGCAACGTGAGACATGTTGCAGTTTGCTTGGTCTAATCTCTATAGACAGATATATGCATATGAGCGCAGGTAAAAGCTAATATAAAGTCAGACATTTCTTCCTAGATTGCATCTCATGTGTTCCACCTCTTATGCGCTACACGCAGACTGTTTCCCTGCATTCAAACACAGCCTGCTCTATCTAACTACTTCAGTGTGATCTGTGTGTGGTTCTATCTAGCAGAGATCAGGACCAAGGAGATGGCACTGCAGCTGGCTACCTCTCAGGTGCCTTGAGCCTAATCCAACACAGATCTGACGACACTGGGCTCTCTAGCGCCTCCTACTGGTCACATCCACCTCACACACACACACACACACACACACACACACACACACACACACACGTGCATGAGGTGTTAGCGGGCGCTCACCTGGCTTCCTTCCTTCTGCCAGAAGACGGCAGGAGGCGGGTTGCCCTTGGTGCCGCAGAGGAAGGTTACGGTGCGTCCCGGTGCCGTGATTTGGTCCCGCGGCCGAACCACGATCTGCGGAGGCACTGCGCGCACACACACACACACACACACACACACACACACACACACAGACATGCACGCACGCGCACACACACACACACACACACAGTGGAGAGAGGTGATTTAAACGTGCACCGTCATAGTTGCCATATAAATACATTTTGATTAGATGTATAGTGATTACACGTGCACACAAACACACACACACACACAGTGTACACGCACACACACACACACACACTGTGTACACGCACGCACGCGCGCACACACACACACACACACACACACAAATGCACGTGTAAGATGAGCACATATATATGCAAAAGAGACTGTTTTAAACTGTTCTATACACCTGCGTTCATTGATTTTGTGAGCTCCATACAGGACTGTGTGATGTGTGTGTGTGTACATGCACGCACACGTGTGCACACACACACAAACACACACTCACACACACACACACACACACGTGTATGATGTATAGACCCTGTCAATGTAAACACAATCATGTGTATTTTACATAGGCATCTTTTAATGTACAAAGGAGACTGCTTTCATTGATTTTTGTGAGCTGCATACAGGATTCCTTCCTACAGACTTCCTGATTTAACACAGGCACTGAATAGACAAATGGATGAAACTTTAAAATGAAAGATAATCACAAATAATAATAAGGAAAATGTAATGCAAGATAATAATCTATTATTACATCGGGCATTTCGTTTTCTGCACTGATAGGGAGGTGACTCATTCAAAGTTAGCAAGTGTGACTGTTCCTGTTAATTGTTAAAAATAACACAGAAGCATTCATCTTTATTGGCGCTTACAGGAGCCAGCAGCCATTATATTGCTTAGTTCAAATTAAGAGCTTCATGATGACACATCATCACCAGTAAGGATTCATCATGATCTAAAATAAATATGTTCTTCATCTGCGATATATGACGCCAACATCCCAATAATGAAGCAAATGAGTCAACCTAACCCCCAAACGAGGAGAATTGTGCCACCATAACAACCCAGTTACTTGTGTTACTGATGCACCCTCAGCAGGTGAATTAGGCTACCAATAGCCTCTGAAGAGAAGAGGATTCTCTGTAACCTTGAACCCCTTTGCCGGAGACTTCGATTGATGCCATACAGATGCTAATCTGTTAAACTAGGCTAAAATAATCTATATCATGGTTTGTGGGGGAGCCTACGATAAAGATATAGAGCCCAAGGGACCTGAACTAAGGTTTGTGGGTCACCATGTACCTTAGGAACTCGAGCACCAACGTCTGTGAATATGTGAATTAGAGTGATCAGGAGAGAGAGTCAGTCTGCTCATCTTCTCTGTGGTGTAACACGTCTCCACACTTGTTAAACACACACACGCACACGCACACGCACGCTCGCACACACACACTTCCTGATTGATATCGATTCTGTATGGAAGCCACCGGGACTCTCCCCAGGAGAGAGTCTGTGAAGACTCTTGAGATGCTGCCAGCCGACAAAGTTTCCCACCTGATCTCCCCCTTCACTCTACCGCCAATTAACACCTCACAGGGAGGGTTAGAACAGCCAGGTAGAGAAGGGGGAGGGGGGACTCAAAGAAATGCTCTGATGTGAACAAACGAGCGTGCCAACGCCGTGCCAACGCCGTGCCAACGCCATGTCTAAAACATGGAAGTCCGGCCCGAGGGGCATAAATAAGTCGGGTGCCATCGGGCTCGGGCGCAAATGCAGGGCTCTACAAGACATTGTACATACAGTGTGTGTGCCCCAGCCTTCTCCCCCCCCCCCCGCTCACCGCCAGCACTGCAAAAAATGGCTCTTCAATATTTACTCATAAGTATATAAATCTGCCAATGGAACAAGTTTAAATTTGCTTGGAAGATTTCTTGAAATAAGACATTATATCTGGATAGAAGAGCTCTTGTTAGGTAATTGTGTCTTATATTAAAAGTAGTTAGATATTTTACTAGAAATTAGACAAATATACTTGGTATCTTATGTAGTGAACCTGCCGTGGGCCACACAGCAGCTAGTTCCCCTCTAGCCCCCCCCCACACACACACACACACACACACATGTCCGTGCACTGGAATCAAAGCACTGTGCCTCCAAAATGGCCCCTCCTCAGGAACAGACAACAGGCAGCTCACGCACACACACGCACACACACACACACACACACACACACACACACACACACACACACACACACACGCAGGCAGGTTTTATGTCCCGGTGACCATTGGAAGTGGAGTTATGGCTCTCCCATAGTGTCTAGTCTTTTTAGCCTGGAATACCTGCCCAGGGGTGTTACTGCACTGCAAAAACCATCTACCAGTGTGATCATCTTGATTTTCAATTTAAAATCTAGTTGGACTTGTTACTATTATAAATGACTTATCTGACTTTGAAAAAATTGCACATTTACTTAAATTACGACATCTTATCAAGTGGATTTCAACAACTGCACTTGCAGTCCATTTTGCTTGTTTTAAGCATAAGCAAGCTCATAACAAATGTTTTTGCACTCATATTTGATAGGGCATTTTTGCACCTTACCAAGATGGCTGCCTACTGTTCAAACTGCCCTCCAAGGAAGTTGACCTCACTAAGATGGCTGCCTAGTGTCTAGACTGGCCTCCAAGGACGTTGACCTCACTAAGATGGCTGCCTAGTGTCCAGACTGGCCTCCAAGGACGTTGACCTCACTAAGATGGCTGTGTCTAGACTGGCCTCCAAGGACGTTGACCTCACTAAGATGGCTGCCTAGTGTCCAGACTGGCCTCCAAGGACGTTGACTTCACTAAGATGGCTGGACGTTGTTATACAAACATCTTTTGCAATGCCAAGCAGGGCTCACACACGTACCACAGCCACAAGACATGTGCACTGAGTAACTCAAGAGCGCTACTGAATGAAAAGCCTGTCAGCGTCTGAATGTGTGTGTGACATGATGACATTGACCCACATTTGCAGACGAGATCTTCAGTCTATTAAACATGCATTTTTATTCTGTGATCCGCACAGCTGTGTCTGGAGAATAACGGGCCTCGTTTTAAAGGCACACTGCCTGCAGCAGTAATAAATAATTAGCTGTAATGGCCGCATTCACAGCATTGCCAAGCTTTATATGCAGAGCATCCTCACAAAGAATGAAAGGAGCGCTGGATTTGGAGCGGCTCAAATATAAATGACAAAGTCAACGAACAATGCCACCCCACACCAATCACCCCACCCAATATAGTCATAAATGCACTTTCCACACTATGCTAATGGGGGCTCTTTCTAAAATGCTCTTTATAAATGTCCATGAACACATTTCAAGCACATCCCTGGGTGGGCAGAGATGCTGCCTTTTGCTACATCTAAATAAAGACTGAAAGACACTTGAGACAGGAATGTAAAGGAGCAGGAAGATATGTTTGGAAACAAGACCGCTTGAGTGATGGCAGTTGTACGGGAGGAGGAATGTTTTCATGTCAGGCACAACCTTGTAGATCGAGGTTCACCTCAAAGGTCAACACTGTGGGAGGACTGGTTAGTGGTTCCATTCCCAGCCAGAAGGCTATGCACACACACACACACACACACACACACACACACGGTACACACTAAATACTGCTAACAGGGCAATTCCACCATTCTCCCCAAAACACACTCCCATCACATAAACACACAGACTTCCATCACACACACACACACACACACGCACACACGCATACACACTCCCATCACTCACACACACACACACACACACACTCCCATCACACACACACACACACACACACACGAAAGCAGTCTGTCAGTCTGTTATGTGGTTGTCATAACAACCCCACCATCCCATAATATGCTATGTAACAGTATGTTATGTGGCTGTGATAATGATAGTTCTCAGCTATTAAAGGTATAGTCAGCTATTGCAAGCTAATTGTAAGATAATGCACTTTTGTCAAGTCCACAAAATGTAATGTAAATCGTATTTCCGTATCTTACCGTTATTTGTGCATACTGAAAAAATAATCCAGTATTTCAACACAGCCCTGGCTCCGTAAACAGAAACACAAAGTAGCAAACACCGCTCACAACAACTATGCTGCTTGGCTTTGCAATGTGTTTCAATGCAGTTTCAGAGGGAGTTCGTTTTTATTTGAGCTCAAAGTTAGCAAGCATTCTCAAGAATTACTGACATTGCCTTTAAAATAATCATTTCATTTTGACTCTTGCAGCCTTTTCTCCACCCAGTAGACCTTTCCGACCTGTTAATCACACATCAATAATAGCCAATCAAATTACCAGATTTTCATTAGCAACGCCTGATGTCCCACAAACAAAGCAGTTATTAGACTACCAGTACGCCATGTTAACGTATAGCATCTGTGTTCACAGGGCACTACAACGCTTAATAAATGCGTGGGCACCCTTGTTAATGTGTCAATAGATAGAGCTTCGGGAACATGCATTTCCAACGAGATATCATGCCAGAGTCAGACTTTAGTGCACAGTACGGTACCGCACAGCAGGGAGCTCGTCCTCTTTTCAAACCCAGTTTGGCTAAACTAAAGTTACGGTGGATTAAAAGCTTGTGGGTGGCGGCTGAACTGAACGTTAACAACATCAACCAAATACACGCCTTTAAAGGTACAGTAAGATAGCGTAAAATATGCATTCGCTTTTAATACTGTTCCTGGCTACCTACTTGGCTGTTGTAACTGTATATCTGTAATGGCCAGAATAGCATTTACAGCCAGTGCTGGATCTCATGGTGTGAATACTGGTAGGTACGGTACAGTATATCCTTGACTAAAGAGATAGAGAGACAGAGTGACATGGTAGACTAATATGGCAAGAAGCACACTGTAATATTATTAGGAATACGAGAGAGAATATCATAGAATGTCCCACAAGCTACAAAAGTTTGTAAGACATTAGCAAGTTTAACCAATGGGGGCGGGTCTTACAGCCTGAGTCGGAAAGGTCTATTGTGTTTGCATGCCTCTGTTGTTCATCGAGGGCACAGTATTTATGGTTTCTAGCTTTGCCTTCATTTTGCCCGGTGGTGATTTCTATCCCCAGGTGTCTTCAGGAGACCAGGACCATTCTTTATCATCAGCGTGACTTCACTTTGTGAAGACTACTTCAAACCTGTTCGCCCTTAAAGAGCCTCCAAATCGCCCAGAGATTGCTGTGATTGACCACTTCACACTTGCCATTTATATAGATTCATGTCTGCCCATTGAAAGGAGTATGAAAGGAAGAATGATTCTACGGTTTTACCAGGGAACCTTCTCTCAATAATTATACGCAGGTTTTATTACCCCGCAAAACACTGCATGTGAACTGCTGAGGCAAGAAAACTGCATTTTGTCTCTTTCAACTGTTATTTAAGAAAGTTTTTGGTTGATTCAAACTCAGAACATCTACTCATGCTCAAGTTCTGCAGACCATTTTACCATGACCAAATTAACATGCCTTTATTAATGTTCTACAAGGCCCTATTTATGATAATTTAAAAAAAAGCAAACAACTATTTTCTATGTAAAGATAGTAGAGTCCTGAATTACATCACACTTCCTCTGTGTGTGTTGTAATCCCAGCTACTCTGTTTTCACAGGTGGGCCAGCCACACGTTAGCGCGCATGTTAGTATGTGTGCGTGTGACCTATTTGTTTTGGTCTGAAATGCTGGTTCTCTGGTGCAACATCTAGTGGTAGAAAGTCATATAAAGGCACTTTAAAGAAGGATTATTTTACACACACACACACACACACACACACACACACAATTGTTTGCTATATTGACACAGCTGCTTCACTCTTACTGCACATATTATAGTGACTACTAGGATAATTACAAATGAGCAATGTGCAATCTGTCAGTTGATGGCAGTCTGTGCATGTACTGTGTATGCATAGGTGGACAATCTGCGCATGTACCGTGTCTGTGTAAGTTTGTATTTAACAGCAGATATTGTCC
Organism: Amblyopsis hoosieri; assembly: GCA_027564755.1. Taxonomy (NCBI): domain Eukaryota; kingdom Metazoa; phylum Chordata; class Actinopteri; order Percopsiformes; family Amblyopsidae; genus Amblyopsis; species Amblyopsis hoosieri. The sequence goes on along the minus strand of JAODUE010005211.1, from coordinate 645 downwards.
TCAAATGTCCATCTATCTACCTACCTATCTACTGTGTCTACCTACCTAGCTAGCTAGCTAGCTAGTAGCTTGTTTCTTTCCTATCCTGTGGCTGCACCCTGCAGCAAACTGTGTTCAAAGCGTCTACAGCTTTATGCTAGCTTGCTGTTGCACAGCGCTACATGTGAGGCGTTCGAAGGCCCACTTCTCAGATTACAAGTTTAATTTCCACTTGGTGACAAAGTGAAAGTGACTGTGTAGCCCTTTAGCGGCCTATTACACACAAATTGTGAGCGGATGTGTTGACAGCGTGCCCAAAACTGCCAGCCGCCAAAAAAACTTGACTTTTGACTTGAGCGACACACGATGAAAAAAAACAAAAAAACAAAAGATAACAAGTGTGTGTCTTCTGTCAGTTATCATATATAGTTCTATGCTACTGTCTGTTATAATATATAGTTATATGCTACTGTACATTATAATATATAGTTATATGCTACTGTACATTATAATATATATGCTACTGTACATTATAATATATAGGCTACTATACATTATAATATACAGTTATATGCTACTGTACATTATAATATATATGCTACTGTACATTATAATATATAGGCTACTGTACATTATAATATATAGTTATATGCTACTGTACATTAT
>JAODUE010005210.1:0-10182 GCA_027564755.1 Amblyopsis hoosieri | reverse complement strand
GGAGTCCCCTACTGGAGCCCCATACAGGACTCCATTCAGGGTCTCCAGGAAGGCCGAATACTCAGAACTGCTGTTTGGTGCATATGCACTGACAACAGATTTTTCCTCCCCCACAACCCGTAGGTGCAGGGAGGCGAACCTCTCGTCTACCGGGGTAAACTCCAACGTAGCGGCGCTTAGCCGGGGACTTGCTAGAAACTGTACCAGGAGCACAAGGCTCCAGACTACACAGCTCTCAGGATCATAGGGACACACAAACCTCTCCACCACGATAAGGTAATGGTTCCCGGAGAGTATAAATGGAATATAGAATAGAATAGAATTCTAAAATAGAATAGTGATTGTTAAATAATGTTCTGATGAGTTGTAGGAGAAAACCTTTCCAATAGGATAGGCCTATTACCTCACCTTTCTAAATACTGTAATCCTGTCTGTTTTTGTGTCATTTAATAAATCTTAATGAATCATTTGACACTGTTGCAAGATTGTAGCAGTTCTATGTTTGTGCTAACGCTATCACAGAGTGTCTGTGCCTACGCGGCTGCCTCTAGATTAGTGTGTGTGTGAGCGGACAGTGATCAGAGCGAATGTGACTTCCAACATGACAAAACTGGGTCAATGTAACTCCAACCCCCTCCACCACAGGCAAGACTGAAACAGAGAGAGACAAAATGACGATCCCATTACTGGACTGTGGATTTAAGGAAAGTGAAGCACAGTTTGCTTCCTCCATGGGTCGGTACATGTGTTGTGTGGGACGTTCCCAGTCTTCCACCCCCCTCCCCAGTATGTCCTTGATGTTGTTGAATTCTGACCCCTGTATTTTCTATTATCCCAACAGTTTCTATCTGTTCCTTTATCCCCTTTGATTATTATTTTCATGCAACTGGAATGCAAGACAAATTATTACATTAAAACACATTAAAACTTTTTTCATCGTTGATGGAATTTTTAAATATCTAAAGTCAGTACTCAAACAGGATACAATTTAAATACACTTTCTTTAATAATGTGTTGGAAAATGTCTTTCAAAATGTAAAAATATAAAAATTATGTACATTCGTTATTTATCGCAAACCATTGTACATCATGCTGGGCTGACTTTTTGCCTTGGGCTGTTACAGACATTTTTATTTTGGTACGTCTCCATGTGATGCACTACTGTAAAGTTTCCTCACTGTTCTCTTCACAGTATGACCTTTGAAGAGACCCCATTTTAATTGGTTGATGAAAACTATTTATGATTAGCAGATATGTTTATTAAATGTAATGATCTGCTCACTGTCCAACTTAGTCTGCTAATAAATTATACTGCATATTTAGGCATGAATCATATGAGAAACATGACATTTGTAAATGTGTAAAATTTATTTTTTATAGCAAAAAAATTGGAGGAATTTAATCCTTTAGAATGCCCACTTCTTATCAAATTATGTGAAATAAATTATAGTAGACTTTTTTCTAAGATGGTATACAGTATGTTTGTATACAGCAAGGTTCCCCAATCATAAACTGCCATGCATGTTTTAGATGTCTCCCTGCTCCAACACAGCTGACTCAAATGACTGGGTCATTATAACGAGCTATTCATTTGAATCAGGTGTGTTGGAGCAGGGAGACATCTAAAACTTGCAAGGCAGCGGCCCTGCAGGACCAGGGTTGGGAACCCCTGCTAGATAGTATTTGGCTTTTTATTTTTTGTTAATTTATGCTAACAAATATAAATCAATATTCATTTAGTTGTTGTTATTTATGCGTATTATGACCCCTTATAATACGAACATAAATCAACAAGATTATGATTAACTAATAATGTGCTGTGAATCCAGTTAACTTTCACATTAACAGGATTCCGCTTAAATAATATGTTTGCTTTTTTCCAATGATTAAAAAAACAATGATTAAAAAACATTGTTTGCAATTATTAATAGTATGTGCTCACCGCATAGTCTGCCAGTGCCACTATTGTTAAAATCAGATTGCTAGCATTAGCTAGAGTAGGTTAGCCTGGTGTAACCAGACCTATAATTCACTTAATAAGGTCTAGCAAGGCTCCATTGGGAAGTGTTAACAGTGGGTGTAGACCTCTGGTTAATTTTGAAACAATTGGACAGCATTGAACCAATAAGCATTGCTACAACTGTTTTGATTGCCTCATCTAGCTCTAAAGCACACTTGACTTCAATGTCATCTCACTAACCCACCCTGATTTGACCATCAGTAGGGCAAATGTGAAAGTCACCCCTCTGCTGAGGCATATCAGCAGAGGGGTAAGAATGAGGGAACCAACATATTAATAAGCTCTGGTTTGGAAAAAGGGAACCTATCTTTTATTCTTTGAAAGGTAATTTTAACCTGCATCGTAATAGTATGTGTGTTTGCAGTGACAGCATGTAAAGTATGCCCTGCTAAATGTGAAATAACATGGCTCGGCTGACCTCAGTATTTCTGCTTTGTGTCTCCATCGGCAACGCACAGCTTTGCATGAACACAGATGCCTCCCCTTCCTCTTGACGAGCGCATCGTGGTGATCCAACGGCCCAGACACGTGCCCCTATGCCAGGGCTCCCCCCAAGTCTTCCAGCAAGCGCCCTCCCAACTGTCAGGAACCTCCAACGGACACCTGCAGCTCCCCAAGCCCTACCCCTATGAGTCCCTGTGCGGCTCACAGACCCTGGAATGCCAGCGCAGGTATTCCCGCCAACAAAGGTGTAAGGGCGAGCAGGGGCTCCGCTGCCTGCCCAGCCACTGCCACGGCAACGGCACGGTCACGCTCGCGCCCAAGCCGGCGACGTCCCACACGCACAGTGTGGACATCCAGGTGTCCCTGGACGCGGCGGTGAAGGGCGGCGGCTCCAGAGGCACCCGGGGGAAGCGTGTGGCTCTGCGTGCCGACCAAGGGCACTCGGGCAGCGCCGCCGTGGCCCAGCAGCCCCCACCAAGGAGCTACCAGGCCCGGCAGCTGGCCACCTCCCCCGGGGGCGTCCTGCAGTTCATCCCCGCCCAGGCCCAGCCTCCCCGCAGAGAGGAGAGAGGGAAGGAGAGAGGCGACTCAGCTGCCCCCCCGGTGGCCAACCGCAGGAGCCCCAAAGTGGGCGTAGCCCACCAGAGCCCCCACAGCCCTGCGCCGGCCCTCGTGCCGCACGCTTCCGTCCTGAACTCTGCCCCCCCGGCCCCCCGCCACCCCGCCCAGCGCCGGGACCAGCGGCCCCACCTGCTCCATGGCGTCCCTGTGTCGTCGCCCTGCTCCTCCTGGCGGGGCGGGGCCTTTCCCAGCCCCGACCACACCTGCACCATAGACTTCTCCGGGCCCTTCGGCTGCGGCTGCTGGAGGCTGGTGCCCTGCGCCGGCCTGAGGGGGCGTGGCCAGCAGGGTGGCGCCGGCAGCCCGTCCTCCTCCTTCTCCTGCGTGCACGCCGCCACTACCCGGGGGGGCCCGCGGCCCTCTGGCCTCTCCAACGCCTCTACCTCCACCACCTCCCCCTGCCCCTCCCCCTCCTCCTCCTCTGCTGCGTCGTCAGGGCAACGGCCTGTCCAGGGCTGTCCGTCCTGCAGCGGCCCCTCCATGGCGGGCCGGAGGCTGGGGGGGGGCTGCCTGCCCTGTGCCCCACTGTCCCCTGCCGGCCCCCTGCGGGCTCTGCAGCGCTGCGTGGGGGGGGGCTGCCCCCCCCGGCCTGCCCGGCCTGGCAGCTCCTCCTGCAGCTACTGCAGCAGCGACCCCATCGTGGTGACCTTCGACCCTCAGCGGGGCCGGCGGCCAGTGGGAGGGGCGTCCGACGAGGACGACTACAGTGTTCGCACCATCTGGCCCGAGGAGCTGGCCCGCAAGATGAGCCACTCCCAGGCCCAGAGGAAGCACTGCGGTGGGGGCGGGGGCAGGGCTGGGGGCGGGGCCGGGGGCAGCAACAACGAGGGTGTGCTCCTGCTGGACTGCCAGAACCTCCGGGAGTGGCCTGCGCCGCCTCGAGCCCCCACCGACCACGCAGGCCGCCGCTGCCTGCGGCAGGGCAAGATGGCCGCCCTGGACTTCATGGGCTCCGGGCCGGGGCGTGACGAGGGCCGCAACTCCCTGCAGAGGCTCCTGGACCCTCGCTCCTCCTCTCCTCCCTCCGTCTCGCCCCCCACCTCGGCCCCCAGCACGCTCATCAAGCCCCGGCAGCGGGAGAGGGAGGGCCAGTCGCTGCACCTGGTGCTGCACTCTCTCAACAGGGAACAGGACGAGGAGAACAGCAGAGGTAAGAGGCCTGTCACCGTGGTTACGTGGCCTCCCCATCCTCAGCTGTATGCGATACATTTTGATAATCGTCATAATAACCGTTCCGGATCCCTCAATCCATTAATCAATAGCTGCGTTTACATGGACCCTATTATTCCGATTGGAATCAGGTTAAAAGCCCAACCCAAAAGAAAATGCTCCATATTAACACCACGATCGGAAGAGAAACAGCCAACCCGATCAAAATTTCATTCCGAAGCAGAGAGGTAGTATAACCTGTTCCATGACCCAATTGAAAGAATAATTCTACCATGTAAACGGTTTAACCCGATTACTTCCTGGTTGTGTTCTAATGCGCATACCCCATCTTATGTTTTGTGTGATGCCAGTAAACAATTCTGCACAGCCACTGTACAATCTACGTATTATAAGAACGGTACAAAGTCTGGACAAATCATCTGTGACGCGTGCAAATAAGTGAATGGGAGTTAATACCGGTGTTGTGCCGAAAAGTGACTTGCTGATAAAAAGTGATTGCACGGAGCTTTGCTGTTGGCGGGTGTTATAGTGCGTGTGCCCACTGGCACACTGACGTGGAGCGTTGTCTGGTGTAGCCAATACTCTGTTCAGGTAGCCAGGGCCTCTGTTTCTCTGTGACTTCACCTGGAGTGTACATTTCTCCACCAGTCACACAAATAGCCTCACTCTCTGACGTAACTAGAAGCTGGTTTTACCATCTGCTAGCGGGACACGTTACATTATGAGGGTGCATGTTTAACATAAATTGACCCGATTACACTACATCACATGTAAACGGGTAACCCGTTGTGCGCTGGGATGTCGCCTAATCGGAATCAGAAAGATTCCATTCGGAAAAACTAAAAAGTGTCCATGTAAACCCAGCTACTGTTTCCATGCCAACATGAGCAAGTGTTAAATATACTATTTACATAAACACTTTACCGGTTTTGCCATTGTTTAGCCACCGTGCACTTTAATTCTTTAATAAATAAAGTATAAATTTAGCTAGCTGGATGTGTCTAGGATGTATCGTCTATGTGACACAATTAGAAGCTAACTACATGTTAAGACATTTGTCAAAATGCTAATCAAATATCTGGTGTAAGTGTCATTCGGATCATTTGTGGTCTCATAATATTAGTGAAATAGTGAGAAATCAAAGCTATAGCTGAAACATCTGTATCTGAAACAGTTACGGTGCTAATGGAAAGCACACACCTGATACCGCGTGCATAAACCAGATTAAGCCAGTTGAACAGGTACACAATGCTGTAGAAAAATAAGTGGTGAACATATAGACATATAATGGACATATAAAGTAAAAACAAACTACAGTGCTCTCTTCAGTGAGTGTCTGGGGGACGTACCCTAGTGGTTGATGCAGGTATTACAAAGCTCATGTCCCATGTCCTGTCTGTATCCAGCACACCTCTCTCTACCCCTCTCCTCCTCCCTGCCGGCATGCCTGTCGGACGAGAGCGGCTCCACTCCAGACGCGGAGGACGCCGTGGTCAGCTCCATCCTGCCCTTCCTGTTCCTGGGCAATGAGCGGGACGCCCAGGACCTCCAGCTGCTGCTGCGGCTCAACGTGGGCTACGTGGTCAACGTCACCACGCATCTGCCCCTCTACCACCTGGCCTCGGGCCTGGTGCGCTACAAGAGGCTGCCCGCCACCGACAGCAGCAAGCAGAACCTGCGGCAGTACTTTGAGGAGGTGTTTGAGTTCATCGGTAAGAATCCTGCTCACATTGCACAATAGACAGGCAGTCTCAGCCTCTGCCGCTTATCAGCACTACGTCGCATACTGTAAGCAACTTGGAGGCAAAGGTGCTTCATCCCCAACTGTAACCATCCTTTAGCCAGATGTTTAACCCTTACAGAACCTGCTCCTTCACACTGTAACTGTACCAGTTGTAATTGTATCGTTCAGGACAAAGGTGTCTGCTAAATGACCTATGAGATAGACAACTGTTCCCACGACGGTCCCACGAAAAAGTTGCCACATGTTTTCCATTGAGCCAGCTAACACAGCATGTTGAAAACACATCCCACTCCAAATGTATTTTGTAACATTGTAAAATACATAAGAACATAAGAACGTATGTTGGCATGAAATATACTGCATGTAATAATAAGATAATTATTTATTAGGTCGGTTATCAAGTTATAATGAAATGTAATGTATGCCCTTTTGGTCAATGTTTAAAACAGCATGCCCTTTATGGGTGCTGTGGGTGTCACTCCTTGTCACGCATGCAGCGCGGGTATACCTCTCTCTCTCTCTCTCTCTCTCTCTCTCTCTCGCTCTCTCTCTCTCTCTCTCTCCAGGAGCTGGGTAGACGCCTCGATCTATCTGTTTGTTGGTGTCCTTAAAATAAAACCAGCTGAGCTCATTGCTCCATCGCGGTGTGCTCTTTTGTGTTCCTGCACTTGGGTTCCTAGCCTGCTCACCCTAACAGTCCTCCCCTCACAGAGCTGCTGTGCATGCATACTTCTTCTCCCTGCAATCCACACCCTATCACAGACAACACTAGATAACACTATCCAGGAACGTGCTGTACCTTTAAAAACATATGTTTGGTTGCCGTATTCAGTTAAAGGTATAGTCAGTGAATGTAAGCTAAAACATTTTTTGTCAAGTTCACCAAATATCTCCTTGCAGTCCGCTATCTTAATGTTCTCTGTGCATGCTGAATAAATAGTATGGTACTTCTACACAGCCCTGGCTTCGTAAATAAGAGCATAAACAAAGCGGTGAACACCACACATATCTACAATATCCTAGCCTTCGCAATGCGCTTCCAGTGTGTGGGGCGGAGCTTCTGAGGGACAGTGAACCTGTCCATCATCCCTGGGAACACCACAGTATCTGCTTACTCAGCTACACGACCCTTACAGCATGTTTAAAACGCTGCAGCCCGCCTGGTATTCAACCAACCCAAGTTCTCCCATAACCACCAATCGTCCAATTCAAGACACTTGTGTGCCTACAAGGCAGTAAAGAGAACTTCCCGGCCCTACCTACAAACAATGGTCCGGTTCCAGACCCCAACCAGAGCACTTGGTTCTACCACCTCGGCTGGCACCCCCGCTACGAGGTCGCAAAAACCATTCATCCCTGTCTCAACTGTTCTCCGTCCTGGCGCCGCAGTTGTGGAATAAGATTCCGGCAACAGTCAGGACTTTACCCATCTTCTGCAAAAGACATAAGGCCCACCTCTTCACACTGACAACCTCAACTAGTGACCCCCCATACACCTCATAGCACTCAGTCCAGCTAAAGTTGTCTATGACTGTCCTTTTATACCATTTCTCCTTCTTATTCTCTATTTTTATATGAAGAAAAGTAAATTGGAAGAAAAAACATCCTCCCTGCTCATCGTAAAAAGCACTATTGTTTAAGCTATTGGCACTTCTTTGTAGTTTGAATTATATATTGCTATGGTGTTAGCCCTGATGACGTGATGTTGTCATTATGAACAGAATGTAGTACTGGTGTCTGACCTGATCATCTAACTACAAAATACTCACTGGAAGTCTGCTAAATGTTGTACATGTAAACGTTTTGATTTGAGTTTGTTTAGCAAGCATTGTGGAGCATGACTAACCCTACCTTTAATGCAAAGTATGTATCTATCTTATGTAACCTCACACTGTATCTCAACGACTATGGAGCTGGCAGAATGACGAGAGGTCAGTGTGTTGGAAGGACGTGGCCCAGTGTCATAGACGCGTTATAGTAGCATGTTTCTGTGAGGAGGAATGTCTAGGCTATAACAAGTGCTTTCTTTGCCCTCTCCACAGAGGAGGCACATCAGAGCGGACAGGGGGTGTTGGTGCACTGCCAGGCGGGCGTATCACGCTCTGCTACCGTAGTCATTGCCTACCTCATGAAGCACACGCTCATGACCATGACGGACGCCTACAAGTATGTGCGGAGCCGGCGCCCGGTGGTGTCGCCCAACCTCAACTTCATGGGCCAGTTGTTGGAGTTTGAGTGGGACCTCAATACCGGGGTTACGCCACGTATCTTGAAGCCCAAGCTCAGTGGCCTGGAGACCCAGGTGTGAGTACAGCGAGAGAGAGAGAGACTTGTTCATGGCTCTTTTCAGGAAAGGAAGGCTAGACGCTAAACTGTCCTTATGTACGTGACATGCCGTGCACTGTTATTACTGTGAAAAGTGAGACACGAACCTGAACTGTTCGGTTGTGAGCTCTTGTGTTATATAGACAACCCAAATCATCATCGACTATACTGTCCACAAAACGATGTGCCAATTCTATCTGTAGGCCTGCTATTCTCAGAAGTCTTTCCTCTTAATGTTTTTATGCCGCTTTTCTATATTTTCACCATGGTGTAGGTGTTCTGCCACTATAGAAATCCAGTAATACATCGCTGCCATTGATCAAACCACAAATGCACGCACGCAGAGCAAAAGTAGACAGATGTGGATAATGTATGTTAGTCATTCTACAACTACCAGTGCGGTAGACCCATCTGATATTACAATGCACTTTATTGTCAGTTTGATCATTGGTCAGTTACAGTGCTTTTATACAAGGACCTCAGACACTGTGTTGATTTTTACTCTGCCATTTTCTCATTATCATTTATTTTAGTCTCCTGAGAAGTGTGCAATCGAACAGCATTTGTTTCTCTCCATTAATTAATCCATTAATTAGGAACCACTTAATGATGAAGATGAGACCTCAGCACCTTTATGGATTGTAGATAGATAATAGATGCTAATCTTACAGCTAAAGCTAACAATTGATGTAACACATCTGAGATTCAACCTTTGTAATAAGGTCTTGTTTGAGCTTTTAATCACATACATGTGTATGGCTCAACTATCATCTCTAAAATTGGCATTAGCCAACTTTTCTGCAATGAAATTGGTTAGGAAAACACAGCTATATACTGAACAAAAATGCAAACAAAACACGGTAAACAATCTAAAATTCTAAATTCTCTAGAATGTGTTACAATCTATTAGTGAGCATAGTGAACCCAGTCACAATATAAGGCCACTTTTAAATATGCAGTTAACAACAACAGACAACACAATGCCACAGATATCACAAGTTTTGACAGAGGGTAATGGTATACCATTTGCACAGTGACCCAGAAGTGCTACGGATGAGGGGTTAATTTACTTAAAATTCTTAATTCACACAACTATGTTGTTTATTTGGCTGATTAGCTTTAAGTTAGTTATGATGTAAATGTTGCATATACTAAAAAAGACAACAAATGCCCACACACCTGCATGGATAGAGTTCTAATACAGTAGACAAAGTAGACACAGACAAAGAAATAGCGGCTCGTACTTACAAAGGGCTTTGCTTATTGGCATGTGATTCAAGGTTAGGGGCCGTGCCATCATTAACCTGTGATGTTGAGCTCAAGCCTCGCTCATGTAGAACAGCTTCAAATACAATCAGGTTTTTTTTTTAGGACTATAATTGCATACGTATATAATTGTAGGTACATCTTTTTTTAAATGTTGCATTAACATGATTAATGCTGTGTTCACTCTGGCCCTAGCTGTTGCACGTGCATGAGAGTTGCACATATCATTTTAACACATCTTTTAACATAATTTGAGAGAAATAAAAGGTATTGTCCATATAAGAATTCTTAGACATTTTACTTCAACTCAACAAAAACAAAGGTGTTAATTGTTTATTGCTTAGGCGTCAATGTTTTGTTTTTTAGGCAAAAACAAGAAAATCTAGGACTTGCAATGATTAAATCTATAGCATCATCTTTATCAACCCAAACTGAACTCCATCCATCCATCCATCTTCATCCGCTTATCCAGAGTCTGGTCGAGGGGGCAGCAGCTCCAGCAGGGGACCCCAAAACTCCCTTTCCTGAGCCACATTGGAAAGCTCTGACTGGGGGATCCCGAGGCGTTCCCAGGCCAGTGTGGAGATATAAT
>JAODUE010005209.1:0-10182 GCA_027564755.1 Amblyopsis hoosieri | reverse complement strand
TTTAAAATAAGAGTAAAACCGTACGGACCACATCTCATCAACAATAAAATAAGAAATAGAATAACAATCGTCAGCGTTCATGTTCAATTATGAACATATTCAAGACACAGTATGCTCCTTAGATGATTACATGGGACAGATCTTGATATCATATAATTTCCTATCTCTACACAATTTTATTTATTGTTCATCTTGTTGTCATGTCTTTTTCCCATGAGAGCATGCAATAAACTGCATAACTGTTATCATTTTGACCTTTATACAATGCGTTATGTTCTGAGAGCACAGGTCATGAGATGTATGGATTATACCGTGTTGTACCCCCACCATGGCCCTCATTCTTGTCAGATGCCTCTAAGGTTGCCAGTTGTGGTAAAGGCCTGAGACAGGCTTCTACTGGGACAAATTACTTTAATGTGGACTGCAGTGAAGTTGGTGAGCTTGTGTAACAATTTTTTTTTATAAATACATTTGATACTATAATTTTTATAAAAAATAAAAATAAAAAAAACAAGGGTTTGACCATTTTAAAACAAACCTCCCATGTTTATAGGCACAAGAATCCTTCTTGTTGCTGCTGCTGCTGCATAATATCAGTTTTTATTTTACCTTTATTTTGCTAAACAATTAAGAACACATTCTTATTTACAATGAAGGCCTAGCAAGAGACAAATATCTCTTTTTTTTATGTTGTTGTTGCATAACAGAGTAGGTTTGAACTTTGTTGGCCAATTAATTTGGGCAAACTGCCTGCAGCCTCATCTTAGGAGATCTTATTATATAAATGCATTTTTACATAAGAGTATCTTACAAAATATTTGTCTGCTTAGAACAATAAATAATGTTACTGCTCCTCATGTCTTGCTTAGTAATTGCATTAAAAAAACATTCACTTCTTTGCCGTGTATCGTGTAATAATTATATTTTTCTCCTGTTAAATGATGGCACTCTTTGGATTTCTATTAAAATGTGGTCTCATTTAGCGTAAACAGCATGTATGTTCACATTAAGTGCACCATTCCTGTTGTCCTTTCTTGTACTGTTTATATAAAAATATTTATAATATGTCAACGTGAGTTGTTTCTAAGTAGATTTAATAATTTGTTATAGCAAACAACTACTATTTAAAATAATTTTCTTTTGCGCTGGGGAGCAGGGTTCAAGTCCCGGCTGGGACAGATTTCACTCTGGCGTCATATTTGGTTTTAATAACTAAATGCATAGTTGTACAGGCTTAAAAGTTGAGACATTTTTTTTCACACTTTCATCTCCCCCACCTAAAAAACATTGAGATATGTCATCTGATTATTTCACAATTGTTGTCAGCAGTGATGGCACACTGATATGTTCTGGGTTCAATTGTATGTTCACTTTAAAAGGATGACTGGATAATGTAGTGGCCTAGTTTTTCCCAATACGAACAGTTAATCAATGAGCTCACCCAGGGCAAACATAACCTGCATGTCTACTCAGCTGTCTACATGGACTAAATGTTTTTATAATTCATAAAGAGGTACGTTATATTTTTACTATATATAAATATATATAAAAAAACTCAAGGCTATATGGTATACATGCATATTTATTATTAGGGTTTACTGCCTTTTGTCTGAACATGACCCATGCCTGCATATTACAGAAGCCTGATAGGGCAAGGTGTTACAGCCTATTTGAAATGTTGGAGGCATTCATTTTATATACTGTTCTTTAACTCCACTGCAAATAATACATTTTATCATTTGACACCAGGTGCTTTATTACTGTTTATGACTAAATGCTAACTAACTAAAGTTTGTTTTTTGGTTTACTACTGTGATTTATACAAATGAATATATCTGGAATATTTTTTAGCATTTTTGCATTTTCACTACAAAAAAGCAATATATGGCTGCCAAATATTGGCCAAATATTGTCAGATGCTATGGCCGCTGATCTGGATGTTGTGAACCTTATTGTCATTGCTGGTGTAACACTGGCTATTCCTATCCTGGTTTTTGGAGCGTCCTTCCTTCTCTGGCCCTCAGTACTCATACGAGTATATTATTGGTAACGCGGAGAGTAGTTTCTCAAAATGTTCACGTTTCTTTGATTCAACATTTAATCAGAAACAAACTGTTTGTTTGTTTGTTAGTTAAAATTGTTATTAAAAACGATATCACTACGCCATACATTTGAAGTAGCTGCATGCAAAAAAAGGTGTATACTGTAATTCTGTAATGCTGCATGGTTTCTCTGCTCACAAAGACACGTGGCTTACTGTTGTCAAGGTGTATATTTAAAAATGTTAATTGGAGACACTTTATCTTTAAATGTAGTGTACACACACAACAGCTTGTGCTAATGCCTACATAATTAGCTATAGGTTTAAAACTTGCTTGAATATTATTTCTGGACAATTTACCAATTTATTTCTAAAAATGTATCTCTTGACAAAACACAAATTCGTAGAAATTACTGAATTGTATGACATTTTAAATTAGGAATTAGAATTGTATAACTCAAAATAAACAAACACAATGAATGAAATAAATGAAATGACAATAAAGCATATTTTCCACCATTACTTTTTAGTATCTACCCAAACATCTACATATTCTCTGTGTGGATATGCCTGGGCATGAGGGAACGACTCGAACTAACGCAGAGGATTATTCTATTCAGGGTTAGGTGAAAAGGATCCATCAGGTAGGCTTTAACATGACATTAATACAAACATATTGTCATTTAAGATTTAGTCATTTAAAGAAGTAAACTAAAATCTGTATGATATGTTGTAAGTCTAACTTCTGAAAGTGGTTCATTTTCCATGGTTTATTTTTTTTGATATGCCTACTAAAATGCATAAAATACACTTTTAAAGGTATAGTCAGCAATTGTAAGCTAATACACTTTTGTACAAGGTCGTTCTGTGTGCATTCTGAAAAGATTATCTGGTGTTATTGCACAGCCCTGTAAATAGGAACACAAACAAAATGAAACAAACAGTGGGCTAATAAATTGTTAATCTGAACAACTCTGGTGCCATGGTCAAGTCTAGGTGCCTCTTAATAAAGACTATCATTTTAAGGGCTGTAGTTCATGTTGTTATCATCCAAACATTGCTCCAACATACTATCTAACATTGTTTTGCTCTGTATAATGTAGTTTGTGGAGACCATTCGATTAAACAGGAAACATTTTCATATGGTTGGCACCTCCATGGGGGGAAACGTAGCAGGGGTGTGTATGCAGCCTGCTATCCCTCAGAAATCTGTAGCATGACTCTCATTTGTCCAGATGGTAAATCATTTTAATTCAGCCCCTGCATATTATGTCATGATAACTCCTTTCTTGCAAGATTACTTGTGTTACTTGCCAATACCAACATTACACCATGTGTTCATATTAGAAAACACTTATATTAACCCACAGGTATCAGACATGTCTGTGAGACCAAATTTGACAATCATCTGCAGGACCTGAAACATAGTCACTACATGCTAAACATCCCACTGATCCCAACTACACCAGAAGAGATGGAGGACATGTTGAAACTTTGTTCCCACGTTCGCTTTAAGATCCCTCAACAGGTCATCATGCTAACAAACTTGCAAGAATGAATTCTTGTGAAAAAGAATTTCCCAGATTCCATTTACAGGCTATAATTATTGTTTAGATTCTTCAAGGACTGGTAGATGTTCGGCTTCCTCATAATGACTTCTATCAAGAAGGTTAGTCAAGTGCATAAAATAAATGATCATTACTCAAAATTGTCCCATTGTCACCATGATGCTGATTACATGTCAGCAATACTTTCTTTGGTTATTTGTTAGTTTTCATGGAGATAATGAGTGAAAGATCAAGGTTTGCCTTACAAGAACACCTACATCTAATCTCTGCACCTGTGCAAGTGATATGGGGAAAACAAGATCAGGTACGCAAGTAGGTTATTGTCTATTTCTTTCTTGTTATTTTGTTGTGTTCAGGAAATTTCTACAAGGCATGAAGATTTATTAAATTTATGAGAAAATAGGTATACATAGATTTTCTCCCTTTGTAGTACCTGTTTATATTTTTTTATCCAGGTGGTAGATGTCTCTGGGGCTGCTGTCATCGCAGAAATCTTGCCTGGGTCTAAAGTAGACCTGCTGAAAAACTGTGGCCATTCTGTTGTAATGGAAAGGCCTCGTCAAACGGCCAAGCTCATCTTAGATTTTATTATCTCCCAAGATACCAAAAGTGTTGGCAACACCAAAGTCTTCATGACGAAATAATTGTTTTTTTTCCCTCCCTCTGCATCTCACATGTTCTATATAGGCTATAACATTATTGTAGCATAATCTATAGTCATCAAAATGATCATAATAGTCTGATGAAGTGAATAGCCTATTAGACCTACATTTTGTCAGACTTGATGATTTGTCATATAAACAGTAATGTAAAAATTATATATGAGACCTTTTTTTCTTTTTCTTAAAAAAAAAAAAGTTTAATACAGATGTAGGCTAGCCTATGTTTCTTGCATGGTAGTCTCAGCCTCTTCCGTCCATTAGCACTACTTCACATAAGCAACTTTGTGCGTAAGTAAAGGCTGGCTGTGCATGACAACAATGCGTGACAACAATGTTTTTATATACATTTTTTGTTAACAAAATAAGACATAGGTTAGGTAGGCCTACATCAAATTTGAGGGAGATACAGTTTCAAAATACAATTCACAGTTAACATGTTAGTTAGTATATCGTACATGAAAACAAAATATAGTTAAAAAGAACAAAACAGCCAGAGACCCAAAACTGATTATATATTTTAAATTTTTAAATATAGGACAGATGTTGGAGTCTGGACACATTCTAAATACACCTTTAAATCATGCATGAATATATGAAAGACAGGTTTATTATTCATAAACTTGGATTTGTGGATTAAGCTTTTTCCAAGTAAAATTAACAAATTAACCAAGTATATAGAATAGAGGGATTGGAGTCTGAAAAATAAAAGATGTCAAAAGAGGACAAACTAATATTCGAGTTAAATTGTCCATTTAATTTTAATTTAATTTGTCCAGCTATGTAGACAATTATAAAATAAGTGATTTCTGTTTCCAGAGAGCAAATGCTACATTATGGGTTTACAGTGGGGATTCATTTAGAGATATGATCATTGCAAGGGTATCGTTGAAAAAGTTTGTGACTTCCTATATTTTATATGTAATTAAATAATTATGTGGTTTATCCCATGCTTTACGACAATTTATATATGCATATAAGGGGGCCCATTGTAGCCTATAGTGTGATGCAAGGATAGATCTTGTACACAGAATATTTTTAATAACTTTATTATTTTTTTGTATATGAACGGTATACCATTTATTGATATATTGCTAAAAATATGGTCATCGAAAAGTTCAACATTTCCACAAAACTACCTGCATGGCTGCAGAGGACTCCTCTCTCTGTCACGTTGCTCATCGTCATTGTTGTATGCGCAGTTCTGCTGTTGCTGCTGCCTGCTGTAGGTACAGCTGCAGAGGAGAACAATCGAGTACGGTAGCCGCAAGTAGCCCAGTACAGTAACGGTATACTACCGGTAAGGCTGAGAACAAATTAATTGCATCTGCGTCGCCAGAAAACAGCATTTTCCCATTTGGTTGAAAGGACAGTGAACCAGAACCAATATCGACATCTGGTAATTATGTTATCTATTTTTTTTTTAAATCATATATTATAAAAACTGTAAGGTCTGTTTGTTCGTGAGAAGCTGATATTGGCGTTAGCTAGCTGCTGTCAGCTATCTTCTATGTTACCTAGCCTAGCAGTAGTTATTAGCCAGTAAGCTAATTTCACAGCAATCAATGTTTGTGAATATGAGATGTATATTTATATGCCGTAACAAAGCATCGACCACAACGGTTCACAAAGTGAACCTAAACTCGGACAGTAATGATTAGTCGTTTTGATAAAGAATGTTATCATAAATTATAATAACGGTACCGTACATTACTTAAGCTAATTTCCATCATGTCAGTGTGGCATTAAGTACCTTTTACATTTTAGCTAGGTTCTTAAAATGATCACTACTATCAGAACTATCAGAATTCTTCTTGATAGAAAGAAGCAGCTGCACGTTAGCTTTGCTTTATTGCATAAATTACCCTTTGTATACATTTGTTGGCTATTGTTTTATAACCGTGCCAAGTGTTTCAATTGTGGCGTGAATATTGTTTTAATATTATAAAGTGATGTACTGTATTTTAGGTGAGTTGAAGTTCATTTAACTTTTCTAATATGCTATATAAGTATGCAAATGCTACCATATTAAACCCCTAAAATAAAGTTCCAGCCCTTTGAGCTATATTGGCTTTTAGACACTGAGTGAAATACAATTCTCTCAAAATATAATCAAAATGGTAATTGATATGTTATTAATTCATTGTATTTATGTTTTTATATATAAACAGGCATTGTTTTGCTACGAGAGATCTCCCCTTCTGCTCTGGTCCTAACCTCAAAGTGGGTATATTTGTCTGCAAATGGATAATGGAGACTGGGACCATGGTGTAAGAACTATTTTAATGTAATTGTTAATATTCTAGATGTTATAATACAAATTGAATTCCCAATGCCAACATGTAATCCTAATGCTCCACGTGTGATTGCTGGCACCTCCCTCAAGAAAACAAAAAAAAAATCCCCTGTGGCACTGCAGAGGTGTAGCTTCCTGCAGATGTCAGGACAGCAGGATACTAAAGGAGACTCACCTGTGTGCTTAAGCAGCCACTGAGCTCTCCACCTCATAGCGCTCATGTAACCTGTATTCATACCATTTAATCTATTCATACGTCTCTCTTGTTTTGTCATGTTTACAAAATGCTTAATTGTATGTTGTTATGTAAAGTATGCCTAGAGTAGCCTTGATGACTTACTAATTATTCTAACAAAATTTGTTCACTTGATGTATGCTATTGTAGCCTACTTATTGTGTTTTTATTATTTTATTATGTGTCTGCTAACTAGTTAAAATGTAATGTTAATTTAATGCAGATTTTTTTTATTTTTTATTATTCCAAATGTCAGTTTTCATTTTTTAATTAAACGTACATATTTTAAACCTACATTTACTTTGTTCATCTCTTTACTCCAGATGACCAGCCCTGTTACGTTAAATGTGGGAGGCCACCTTTATACCACAAGTTTGTCCACCCTCCAGCGTTATCCAGACTCCATGCTGGGCGCCATGTTTCGAGGAGACTTTCCCACAACACGTGATTCACAAGGAAATTACTTCATTGACCGAGATGGAACATTATTCAGGTATATCCTGAACTTTCTGCGAACATCTGAGCTCACTCTTCCCATGGACTTCACAGAAACAGATCTCCTGAGGAAGGAGGCAGACTTCTACCAGATTGAGCCTTTAATTCAATGCCTTCATGATCCGAAGCCGCTATACCCTCCTGACATCTTTGAGCAGGTAGTGGAGCTCTCTAGCACAAGGAAACTGTCAAAGTATTCAAATCCAGTGGCTGTTATCATAACACAGGTGACCATAACTACCAAGGTGCATGCTCTTCTGGAGGGTATTTCCAACAACTTCACAAAGTGGAACAAACACATGATGGACACTAGAGACTTTCAGGTGTCCTTCACCTTTGGACCGTGTGACTATCACCAGGAAGTTTCTTTAAGGGTTCATCTTATGGACTACATAGTGAAACAAGGCTTCGCCATTCGGAACACGCGAGTGCATCACATGAGTGAGCGTGCAAATGAGAACACGGTGGAGCATCACTGGACTTTCTGTAGACCAGCTCACAAAGTTGAAGATTGATTTACCACTCGAGTTAGGTGTAATAGAGGTACTGATACTGAAATAGAGATGTTTCAATTACAATCAAAATAGCCATGGCTATTGCCAAGTTTAAGATGTATCATTCATTAGTAATGGTATAGACTTGGCGTGACCTCCACTTTAGAAAGGGGGAAACTTTTTTTGCAGTACACATAATGTATTGTATGCATTGGTAAATGTAAAATATTCCAAACCATAACTCAACCATCTCTAACCTAATACCTAAACCTCCCTGGGGACATTGGCAAAATAGCTGTTTGTGTAGGAAATGTATACATTTATGCATCGGTTTCTACTACGTATATTGTGACATACAAATCATGAATTTGGAAATACCCTGCCCATAACAAGAGGCTTGTGAAAATGTTAACATAATTTAATGATGCCAGATGTTACACACATTACTGCTTTAAGTTTAATGCTCAATAAAAATGTCATGTTGTGATCTATAATATTGACAATATATAGGCTAAATTTTTGTGTGAACTGATTTGAATTTTTACAGATTATTGCCAACAATGTATGTAATGTGACTCATGTCAAAATTTTGCATGTAGGTGAACAAATTGTTATACTGAAAATGTACCAAGGTGTAACAATACATGCTTCAAAGAGTGTTGTCATTACTACAAAACAACTTATTTGTCCTTTGATTTTAAAACTGTCTTTAGTTCTTATCTATTTTCTATTATGTATTTTGGTTGTCTTGTGTAGTGTTTGTCATGTGTTCATCTGCATTTCCACCATTGTGTTGCATGTTGGAGCACACTAATTGTGATAACAGTATTTTGTCTCTACAGCCAAATAAACATATTTGTGTATTTAATGTTTATCATTCACTATTTTTCAGCTTTGAGTTTGTTTTCTTTGATAGCTGAATAGCATTGCCTAGCTCCTTATTCCTGTTAGGAACCAGAGTCAAGGTCTACAAGAAGGCAGGAAAGTCAAATTTGCCCAGCCTTTGTAGACACTACTGCAAGTGTCAGACTGCATCATTGTGTACTTTGTGAAATTTACAATAACAGCTGCCATGATAACAAGGTATTGTTTTCACAGTGGCTTCAGAAAGAATTCAGACCATTCACATTTTGCACATTTCATAGTGTTGGAGATTAATATTAAATGCATACATTTACTATGCTTGCCCATTAAGATACGCTACTCCCAAAAATGATGACAAAGTGAAAATGTTTCTAGAAATCTGCAAATATATTGGAAGTCAAAAACTGAAATCGCTCATTCAGACTAAGTATTCAGTCCATTTGCCGTGGCACTCCAAAGTGTACACGGTCAGACCCAGTGCATCCTGTATGCTATAAAGCAGTGGTCCCCAATACTGGTCCTGGAGAGCCGCTGTCCTGCATGTTTTAGATGGCTCCCTGCTCCAACTGAATAGCTCGTTATAACGGCCCATTCATTTCTATCAGGTGTGTTTACTATTAACAACAATGATTGGTCGAGATCTTCGATAGCACTTGTGAAGCGAGAGGAACAACCCCGGATATGACGTGAACAATACTTCTTTGGTGTGTGTGTGTTTTGTATATCGAAGCATGCCGGACTAGATTCCCTGTTCCAATGTGGTGAGAGCTACTTGCTCCGGTTTTTGTCGTTTACGAAACATCATAAAACAAACTATGCTATATGAGCCACATTGACCAAGGGCATGTGACACTTTTGCAAAAATATGTTGAGTGAGTGTTTTATTTAGTGGATGTGTTGTTTGGTACTGGTAATAGCTACACTTGCTACGCAACATTTGAAGAATTCGATAGTAATGTATTTTCGTTGTTAGAGATGTTTCGGAAGAGTGACAACATCAAATATATCCTCAGTCTTGTACCGGGTCAACGTCGCTTGGGAACGTACAGATTCCTTCCTGTCTTCTTTTGTATTGGTGGTGTAATGGAGTGGATCATGATCAACGTGAGGATAGGAAAGGAGACATTCTGTAAGCGAAGTATACATTGTCCTTATATTGGGATACTTTTGTTGAGACCCTTGCTCGGCCTTGTAAATTATAGGATTTCCAGATTAGGCCTACAGGTGTGCGTTTTTTCTCCAAGACATGCCCTCCTGGCTCACTAATTCTGTTAATTTCAAATTCAAGGGTGGGGGGGAAATAACGGTATCGAGTAAATAAATATAGTTATATGGGACAAAGTGAATCAACTTTCAAGGATAGCAGATTCAAGTGATTTGCAAGTCAGTAACGTGATTTGTTGTGACATGTTTAACATGGCAACATTTAACAGGATGCATTTTACTCAAAAACTCCTTGTTATTTTGTACTGATAGGATAGCATCTGTAATTCTGGAATCCCCATAAAACCTCAAGATTTGTGATGTTTT
>JAODUE010005208.1:0-10183 GCA_027564755.1 Amblyopsis hoosieri | reverse complement strand
CTCTCTCTCTCTCTCTCTCTCTCTCTCTCTCTCTCTCTCTCTCTCTCTCCTGCTAGCACACACACCGGCGCGCTCACACACACACACACACACACACACACACACACACACACATACTGAGGCACATTAACACACACACGCACATTAGCACCACGAGCACACACACTCACTGAGGCACGTTAATGCGCACGCACACACACACACACACACACACACACACACACACACACACACACGCACAGAGCTCGGCTGAGCATGGGGTTGCCATGGTGATGGCTGAGCTCCAGTCTCTACCTGTAGTCCTTTAGCAACTGTATCCATGGTTATTACATGACATCTGTTTCGTTAATGGATCTCATAAGATTGGATCAATTTACTCTAGGTAATGATGCCACCATCATCCATTACTGAAAATTACACTGAGAAACAGACTATAATCGTTTGCATTTGACCATCACAATGTGGCCAAGACCACTTCATACTTAACTTTTGCTCTTTAAGGAGTTGATATACAGTATATAATAAAATGTGGCGTATTTATTTGTGTTATTGGTGGATTAGCTGATTAATTCTACCGGTGCACTTTTATTATACACATGTATGTGCTGTATGTTGTCCAATCCTGTAGAGGCTGAGATTAGGTTTTTGGGCAGGTATCGAGTTTCACTCATGCTCTCAGGCCAGTGGGCAGAGTCTAATTAACCTGTGCTAACAACCTGCTGTGGAGGGCTGTCCTCTGGCTCCGTGACTGACAGCCCAGGCTGACTGTGCACTGAATGCTAACGAGCACAGCCTGTGTTAACGGCCTGCTCTCTCCCCCCGCAGGGTTTCCGTGGAACCGTGTCGCCAGGGCGATACGAGTGCAACTCTGACCCTGAGACTAACAACAATAATAATAATAATAATAATATCAAAAAGGTAAGACATAAATACATTACAAATTTGAAAACAAAACAAACCTGCTTTGCTTAATTAGTTAATTATAGTTATAATTTAGTTAGTTATCGTTGTTTTTTAAATTTATTATTTATAGAAAAATAATGATTCAGAAACTGTTGAACAATGAAGAAACAATAAATGGTGCTCAAGAATATATTTATACAATATTAATTGAATACATTTTAATATAGTTAATATTAAATAGTAAATATTTGTACTATTCTTTAATTATTCTTAGGCGTCATAGTATTAGTAGCATTGTTATGTGTTTAAGCAAAACCACATGAGTGTGATAAGTGCTTTTATACCACAGTTCGACAAGTGCCATTTTCATTTTATGTTTACATTACCAGATTACTTGGCATCCAATACATTCGTGTTTGTATCACGTAGCCTATATTTATCTGTAGCCCATGTTTAACATGCAGCCATTGAAGTAAACTCTGTTGAGTCACTTTAAGAACTTATCAAACGTATGTTATCAAGTACGTTGCTTAATCACATACATTCCCCACGATCCAGTCTTATCTCCCCTTTGTCCGCTCATGACGAAGATTCATGATTTAACTCAAATAGAGATATGTATAATTAGATAGGAAATGATTACGATTGTTAATGTAAGTAATGGTTATTATAAAGTCTGTAAAGTGGAGTGATACGTGTATAGTTAAAAGACCCAGTGCGTTAGACTGAATATCAGCACTCATGGAATGAATGCCTCTTGTCCAATCAAGTTGGTCAACTGTTGTATAACACTATTTATTTGCATTAGTATTAGTTCTGTGAGATATAAATGCAGTACCTCTTCTCTGCCAGGAGGAGGAGCCACTGTCTCTGACAGTCCAGCGCCAGCGGCAGCAGCAGCAGCGGGAGTACCTCACCCCCTCCTGGTCCCTCTCTCCCTCCTCCTCCCCCATCTCCCACTCGGACGCCAGCGAGTCCGAGGGCGGTGACGAGGATAGCGCCAACCCGTGCGGCCGCCCGCCACGCCGCCGCAAGAGACGCCGCGGCGCCCCCTCCAAGAAGAAGACCCCGCACCGGACCCCCCCCGGGCGACCCCCACTCAGCCCCCCCATAGGCAACCCTGCTCCCCATCGCCCCGCCCTTTCCTCCCCCACCCCAGTACAGTCCTCCCCGCCATCCTCCTCATCCTCCTCCTCCTCAGCCAAACCCATGTTCAAGCCACCGCCGGGCGCTAACGCTAACGCAAACGCAAACGCTAACGCTAACGCTAACGCTAACGCTAACGCTAATGCTAACGCTAACGCTAATGCTAATGCTAATGCTAGCAGAGGTGCGGGCGCCTCCCGGGGGGCTGTTGCAATCGACTCTCAGCGGCAGACGTGTGAGTACTGCGGGCGCCACTTCCGCTCGCTGGGCCGCCACCTGGACAAGCACCATGCCCACCAGCCCGACGTCTGCTCCGCCCTGGTGGAGCGCTACACCCAAATGCCCCGCATGCAAGGTCCCGCTGCCCCCGCTCCCGGCCCCGGCCATGCTCGCCCCCCGCAGCCGCCCCCGTCGCCACTGACGGCCAGTGCACAGACCCGCCGGTTAGCGGAGCCCTCGCACGACTCCGGCTCTCCACAGGACCTGTCCGTCTCCCCGCCTGCCGTCTCCACTGCCCTCCAATCCCCGGCCTCCGGCGGCAAGAGCGGCCCGCCCCCTGCTCTCACGCCGCCCCGGGGCCACAGCGCGGTGCCCGTGTCAGTGCTGAAGAGGAGCCCGCCCCCCGTGTCCACTGGCCCACCCAGGAAGGGAGGGGCCAGGAGGATGAAGAGGGGGGAGGGGGAGGTGGACGAGGGAGACGTGGAGGTGGTGGAGGTGAAGAGGCCCAAAGACGAGGAGCAGGAGAGGGACGAGGGAGAGGCATTGTGTCCCCGGCCCTTCGGAGGCAAGCTGGCCAAAGAGATGGAGCTAGCAGTCAAACTAGAGGAGGAGGAAGAGGAGGAGGAGGAAGAGGAGAACGGAGTGATGGAGGTGGAGGACGATAGCGGAGCAGAAGACAAAGAGAAGGACCTCCTCAGGTAATAAGACAAACACACAACACTTAAGTTAGTGCACTTTAGTGATGTAACCCGGGGTTACGGGTCGGGCAGGTTCGGATAAGCTTATCACAAAATATTGCGGGTGGGTAGCATAATGTATGCAGACGCGCTACTGCCTATAGACTATGCTATGCAATTGTGTATAATATGCTAGCGTAGCCTATTGCTAACAGCCTAGATAACCTAGGCTACTGCTCACTCACAATGCTGTAGCCTACCGTGGCATAAAGACATTGGTGGCTTTGCAATAGGCTATCTACCCCAGTGTATGTCCCATTTAAACATGCATTACATTAGAAATGGGCATCTCTAAATTAGGGTTAGCCATCAAGTTGGCGGTTTACAGGTCAGCTCGGATTTGGGTGGTTGGAGTTGGCACTGATAACGGGTTGTAAAAAACCACGACCCGTGCTTGATAATAATGAAGAACAATTACAATACAGTATATTAACGCAAGCGATATTTTTGTTAGTGCTATTTAGTTTACATAAAATAAAAGTTATTAAACAGATTTATTAATTGAAATTCCAGAAGATGAAGGAATTCATTTGGCTTCAAATTACTGTACATGAAATATTTGTACTCTTTGTTATGTTTCGTTTAAAAACGGCTAGACGTTGCACATTAGTGAGATATGCAATGGTGTTAGCATGCCGGGGCCTTTGAAGGTGTTCTCCACATTATAGCATCCCCACATTCAGCACATCGCATCTTACTTTTTACGTTTGAGTGCGGGGAGGGGTAGAGAACGGTGTAAGCTGGTCGTGGGCAGAAAGGGGAGCAAAACGTGCCAGTAACCAGCCCTCTGTCCCCCCACAGCAGCTCCGGCAGGCTGCACATGCTTCCCCTGCTGTCGTCCCTGTCCACGCTGGTGCTGTACCTGCGGCGGCTGCAGCACTCGGCCTTCCTGTCGCTGTCCCGGCAGCTGCAGTCGGCCGAGGCGTGGCGCCTGCTGTGCCACTCCAGCCTGGCGCTGCTCATCCTGTACAACCGGCGGCGCGAGTGCGAGGTGTCCAAGCTGTCCGTGGCCGAGTACCACGGCCGCGTGGCCCCCCAGTGCCCCCCGCTGTCGGCCCCGCCCCCGGCCGGCGCTGCCCTCACCCCGCTGGAGGCGTCGCTGTCGCCCTTCGAGCGCCTGGTGCTGCCCCACCTGCCCCGGGTGGGCGTGCAGGGCAAGCGTGGGCGCGTGCAGCCGCTGATCCTGCCGCCGCACTGCGAGCCGTGCCTGGAGCTGCTGCTGCAGACGCGGCACGGCGTGGGCGTGGACCCGGCCAACCCTTACGTCTTCGCCCGCCCCTACCACTCCCCGGCCACGCCCCTGCGCGGCACCGACCTGCTGCGCAGCCTGGCGCGCTCCAGCGGCACCCGCAACCCGCGCGCCCTCACGCAGACGCGGGTGCGCCGCCAGGTGGCCATCCTCACGCAGCTGCTGCTGCTGGGGGAGGGCGAGGAGCCCGGGCAGCCGGCCGCCGGCGCCGTGGAGCGGCTGGAGCACTTCCTGGAGCGCGAGTACCACGTCACCCAGAGCTGCTCCGGCATCGGCCAGGACCCGGGCCTCATGGGGCGGGTGGGCCGCGTGGTGCTGTGCGGGGAGCGGGACGGGGTGCTCTTCAGGGGCATGAGCCTGCACCACATCTGTCTGGAGCTGGACGGTGAGGCGTGTGTGTGTGTGTGTGTGTGTGTGTGTGTGTGTGTGTGTGTGTGTGTCTGGGGTGTTAGACAGCAGATTAGAGGGTCATTCCCCTCTGTGGCAGATGGACTAATGATGTTCTCCTCCCTGCTCCTCCCCCTGCCCTCCTCCAGTGATGTCAGGGAACTCTGCAGACTCCTTCTCAGAGGCTGAGTCTGACGGGGAGCAGGTGAAGAGGAAGGCTGACGCGGCCCCGTCCTCCTCTCCGGCCCTGGCCCCCGGCCCCGCCCCCGGCCCCGCCCCCAGCCCCGCCCCCAGGCCTCCCCCAGTCCCCGCTCCAGTCCCCACGCCCACCCTGCTGTTCGTCCGCAAGGGCAAGAATAACGGGCGCGTGGGGCGGCCCAAGAAGCTGAAGAACATCCAGACGTCCGCACCGTCTCCCGGTGGCCCCGCCGTGGCCCACGTCGGCCGCAGGAGGGGCTCAGGTCAGCCACGCTCAGGTGTGTCCACGTGCCCTGAGGGTGTGTGTGTGTGTGTGTGTGTGTGTGTGTGTGTGTGTGTGCGTGCTTGGGTTCACCACTGAGTTTCTCTCCACTGGACGTTCAGTCTTTAAATAGCTGCATAAAATAATCAAGTGATCATCTCATCTAAATCGCAATTGGTCACATTCATACATTGGCCCTCATTTATCAATCTAAAGTTGAAACCAGCGCAGATCAGAGCACAACAGACATCTCTCGACAGCGCTCACGGTGACATTTATGAAACCGTTTGTATCTCACTAATTCAGCGTAAGAATAATCGGCGTTAATAAATGCGGCGTTGGAAAACATAGACATATAAATACCACGCCCCTAAATATGCTATAGGGGCCTCGTCCCTACAGTATACAACGTGGAGATTTCGAATATGTCAAAGAAGAGGAACTTCTCCAACCGGCTCCAACAAGTGTATATACACTATATATGTGTGTGTATGTGATAGCCTAAAACATATTAGAGGTTTGGACTTTGCGTGGAAATTATTGTATGCACGAATTTCATTCATCGCACGTTTCATAAATGAAGGCCATTGTGTTGTAATGCATGCATTACATAGACTAATTGACATATCGTTTTTAGTTTTTTTGTTGTTGTTGATAATTCGGTGAGAATTTGTTTTTAATTTAGGTTAATTTACCAACTGGCACCAGACATCTTCCATAATGCCCAGTGTGGACATGACTGCTTGTAGTTTTCATATCCAGCCTATAAATCCTCTCCCCCCCTCTCTCTTCCTTGCAGGAAAGCGTGGCGTCCTAAAGCGTCCCTGGACCGAGGCGGAGCGTGCTGCGGTGGAGGAGCACCTCACCAGGAACATCGCGGAGCTGAGGGTGCCGGCCAAGGCCGACTGCGAGCGCTGCCTGCAGCAGTGCCCCCTGCTGGTCAGCAACCACCGAGACTGGCGTGCCATCAAGTTCTACTGCCACAACCGCATTCAGCTGCTGAAGAAGAACCAGCGGCGCGACAGCGACCCCCAGCCCCTGGTGGTCTGCTGAGAGGGTGAGGGTAGGCGGCCAAGAACGGGGTTGGGGTGGGCTGTAGGGGGAGCTGAAGAGGAGGACCAAATGGATGTCTGTAGATTGGAGGCAGCGTGTCAAATGGTACCCATGTTCTAGGAGAGGACCTGCTTTTACAGATTTGCCACTGTGGTTCTATTTTAGGCTTCTAATTTGAACACAAGATGGCGCTGTGTGTTTGATCCATACAATAAATTCAGTACCATTTATGTTCCGGTGTGCTACTTTGAAGACTTAATGTCTTAAAATGACCTCGTAGCAGTTTATGAACAGCCCCTGCACCCAGTTGTTGCGGTCTGGGCTGTGCTCCCAGAGTGGTGCCATTTGAGACTCACCCCGGGGGAAGCTTCTGACCGCAGCACTGGCCACAGCGTGTGTCTGTATTGTGGACAGGTTTTCTTATTTTCTTTCAAAATGGACACATTCAATTGAGTTGTCAATTACTGGGGAGGTGGATCAAGCAAACCCCTCTCCTAACCCCAAAAATGTCATTATTTGAGCCTTGTGGAGTAGAGCTAATGTTATATGGACATTCATAGGCCCTATGTGTGGGCCAGTTATTAGAGTAGTCCTAAGTACTGCTAAGATAGATGAATAGCTTTCCTTGAAGCTTTCTCTTTAATGCGGCTGCGCTATTTGACTTATGTTTTATTGTATTTGGACCGTCACTGACATATATGGTACTTTGTGATGAATTAGTTATTATTTTGCATTTACTTTGAAAATATAAAACAACCTTGTTTTTTACCGGTCTTGTGACATTTCTTTAATGTCAACTGAGAAATACCATTATTGTTGTGATGTTTTATTTCATAGCGCAGGCAAATGTAGTTATGCCCCAAAGTTCAGGAACATTAGAACTGTCCATCAGCCTTTTGCTTGGGACTCATGCCCCTTCAGTTAATCGGCAGCAGGGTGTTGTTTTTGTGTGATTGTGGAGCACATTTGTTTTAGCCTGGTAAAACTATCCTGATTTATAAAGTGCCACTATTGGTTCCTCTCTACAAATCTGTACAATCTCCATTCAAAGGTTTTGTCATAGATATTCCAATATCAAGTCATTAGCACATGATTGGAACAGCTTCAATTAATCAGAACAACAATCATTTAATGGTTATTGTCAAACACAGGTGCTAGCTGACATTTAGACCACCTTATAACCAATCAGAACAAGCATTGCGACAAAATCGTTGAAGTTGGCATTTCTAGTCTACATTTGTTTATCAAGCAGTGTAAAAATGATTTTGGTTGCCCAGCTGGATATCACTTTATACATGGCAACAACATTTCCTTTAAAATAATTTAAAAGGTTATATTTATGGGCATTTATAAAAGAAGTTGACATAACGAGTTGCCACAAAGATGGTTTTGTATCTTTAACATATAATAGTTCTTTGTTGTCTTCTCCGTTCCCAGCAGCAGTTCTATGTTCCCAGCCAGAGTTTAAAAGTTTCACCTTTTGCTTAATTTTTTTACTTCTTTCAGTGTTGCTAAAATCTTGGACTAAAACCCCCACGAAACCTCAAGACAGATACTTGAAGTGATTTAACTGTCTGCATAATCTTTATGTTATGTCTTGCTATAGTCTTGCCAGTTACAACATTGTACATAACAAATATATTACTATTATAATGTCGACTGATTGTTTGTGCTTAGGCTATATGTAGCTCTTTTTTCATTTCTGAGTTGTTGCTGTTTGTACATAAGCCTGTTTGTAAATAATACTCAAAAGAAATACAAAGAAAAAAAACAACACAATGTATGAAAGGCTTTTGGTATTGTGTTCTTTTTGTTTACTTCTGTTTTTTTTTTTTTTTACAAGTCTTATAAAAAGTTCAAGCTTTATCTCGTGTGTTTGTTTGTTAATTATTTAATCGTCCTGTGTGATTAAATGTATTGTCCAGAAGGGGCAGAGCTGAGAAATGTGCAGGCACATGTGTCTGCAAATGTTGCATTTATAAAGATTGACAAGGCGACTTTTTCTGTCAAAACGTAAAGTGTTAAATGTGGATATACACCACATGAAAATACACTGTATATACTAGAGATAAATATTACATAGACAACAGCA
This sequence comes from Amblyopsis hoosieri, assembly GCA_027564755.1. Taxonomy (NCBI): domain Eukaryota; kingdom Metazoa; phylum Chordata; class Actinopteri; order Percopsiformes; family Amblyopsidae; genus Amblyopsis; species Amblyopsis hoosieri. The sequence continues at coordinate 1,937 of JAODUE010005208.1, read as the reverse complement.
CACCTTAAAATTAGTTGCTTTTTATTTTTTTGGAATGTGTAGACATTCTAAATGGCACTAGATGGCGCCCAATACTTTACTGTAATTTACACTTTCTAGGACGGCGACATGCGCAGGCCACTCATTGGTTTTGACAAACCAGGGAAAAAGGGTTACAAAAATAAATCGATTAACTGGTTAAAAAGATGGCCACGCTGTTCTCTAATGGTTAGACACACTGTAAAACAAATAGATAATAATACCACAAGTGATGGAATTAATATATATATATATATATGAATCAATCAACCCCATATATTAAATTAGTGATTATAACAAAGAATATAGATATTAGATAAATTACAAAAAATTACTAATCCAAGTAATGCTGCATTACTGCGTTACAAGAACGATATTTCTGGTCCTAGCAAATTTAGGATAGGCTAATTGAACCAATCTGTCAATCATCTGGGTTGAGAGGCTGCAATGTTTTAACTTTGGCTGATTGTTGACTCCTATAAGGTTAATCATTGTTCCAATAAAGAGGATTCAATTCTAAAATGAGCTGGCTACACAGGTTGTCATTTTACGAAAGGGGCGAGGCAGGGTAGTGGTTGTGAAAGTAATGGTAATGTAACTAGTAATGCAACTAATTACTTTACATAACCAGCTATAAGTAAAGTAATAAGTAATATGTAAATAGTAATATAATACACTGCTATGGAAATATAATTGATATTTTCACATTTATCGCATCGATAATCGTATTTGTATGCTCGTGTCACTGTAGAAGAAGCATGAGTAAATAAATGACACTGTCTTGAAATGTCATTAGGGTAGTAATCTTGGACCTGTATACTGGTATTTTCTAAGCAAACACCATCCATCGATCCATCCTCATCCGCTTATCCATAGTCGGGTCGCGGGGGCAGCAGCTCCAGCAGGGACCCCAAACTTTGCTTTACTGTTTTCATTTAATGTCAATGTGTGCCATTGTCCAGCAGGTGGCAGTGTAACAAAATAGAATAACGGGGACTCAGGGAGCAGTCTACTGGGAAAGGGTAGCCGCTGCCCTAGCCTAGGGCCTTGCCCTCATGTAGATTATAAACACATGCTATAAGAGCTCTACGAGATAATATAATCAACACATATAAACCTGTACGATATTACAGTACAGTGGTGGTTAACATAGTTTTGACGTGTCCACCTGTTTTGCATTTCTCGCCTGATCCAAAAGGTATAGATATGTTCTGTTTGGGGTCTGAGATCCCAGAGCCTTTTTAATAGTACAAAAAACACATATTCCATGAATTTTCCTAACTTTATGGCCACTACTCATTTACAATGTTAATGTTTTTAAACTGTTTTTCGCACGCCCCATACAAATAATAATACAATACTTATGTTTGGGGTCTCAGAGACCTTAACTAGAAAACATGGTTGAATACAATATATGAATGTGCATAATGTTCATTGTTTCTAGCTGTTATTTAGGGTACATTATAGTAAAACTCAACTTCAGTCACCAATAACAACACACACCAACACCCCACACCCACCCACTCACACACACACACGCACGCGCACACACACACACACACACACACACCTACCTATTTCCGATGTTATACAGTATTGCAGTGCTCGGGAGCAGATATTCAAGGTTTTCATTCAGGCTTTCTAGATTATTCTAAGGAACACATCTCGTTCTCTATTCTCAGACAAACACGCAATATTTGTGTGTGGATAATGTGGTCTCTTATGGAAACCGGGGTGATGTCATACACAACATGCCAACCCCAGGGAGGTGTAATCGAGTGGTTTAGCAAAAAAAAGGGGAGAACAGAGCCTTGTTGTCATTTTCTATCTAGTTTGCTTTGTCTTTGAAGATGTTAACTAGAAACTGATCTCCTTTTTGTTTGTTTGACCTTTATTTTACCAGGCAAGTTGACTGAGAG
>JAODUE010005206.1:0-30872 GCA_027564755.1 Amblyopsis hoosieri | reverse complement strand
ATACAGTATATACAGCAGGTAAATAAAACAGAGAACAAATTACCAAAGCAATAGCAGCAACTTCTATGAGCTAACGGTTAACTTCACAATTCAAAACACACATCCTCCTGCACTGCCCAATTAGACAAGACGAGAATTCTCCATGGCAACTCACAGTTGTGAGGTGTTAATGGCTACATAAGCCACACATGGCAGACACTGTCAAAAACAAATTAATTCTAAAAACAGTATGGTTCACTGGGCTGCTACTCATTAGGAGTTTAACTGTGTGTAACCCTGTGTTGGACAGGTGACATAATGGAGTCATATGTAACTGTAACTGGAATATGTAACTGTTTATAATGTAACTGTTATTATCCAATCAGGAACAACTATCATTGCATGTGAGAGCTGTTCCCGATTGACTGTGTGTGTGTGTGTATGTGTGTTTTCATATCTGAGTGTGTGCATACTGGCGGAGACATATGGTGGTAGAAGCATCTGTAAGAAATGGAAACGAAATGAGAAAACATGGTACTTTCTGTTTCTGCTCCTTCATATTATAAAAAAAGAAAAATAAACTTATGGAAGTAGTACAAACAAGCAGTAAGAAGACACATTTAGTCACAAGCCTGATCCGAGCTACAGGATGTGGTGCTGGCATTTGCACACACTTCAATACAGTATATGATGACACTGTCTGCTGAGGCCTCCATGCCAGATCCTATAGGACAAATGGCGCACACATGACTTTTGTTTCACTGTGAGTGGGCGACTGAGCTTGGATAATCATATGTCACTTTGTGCAAACTACTATTTTAGCCAGATCATACTTATTCATTGTTAAATCTCTGCTCCACTGTTCTTCATTATTGGTACTAAATTGCAAATTTTTGTTTACAGAAGCTTTAGCCAATCAGCGTCCAGGTTGAGTAGTTCAGTTGTTGCCGTGTAGCCGTGACATGTTTGTAAAATCATCACGTGATTGGTGATTCGTTGAAAGTGGTTCAGTCATCTGAGTTTGAAAATCACTGTCAGCAGCTTGTTGCTGATTAGTTGAAGGTAATTCAATCAGATACTAACGATTTGATTGACAACTTTTGGCAACGCCTCTATGACAAATGTCTTCAAAGGGAGGTTCGACTGATATGCAGAGCAGAGCAAATGGTGGAAAACAGAATAGCAGAGTTGAACTCATGAATGCCAAACAAGGCAGAATACTATAAATAATGGTAAATATGAAAATGAATGTGCAGGCACAGTTCCCAGTCCAAATCCAAACCCAAAGGAATTGAGTCATTCCTATATGTTAATTATGATATCATCACACCATGAGAGACCCACTGCTCCTTTGAGGGATAGGTTAAATGCAGAGAACTAATTTTGCTACATGTACAGTATGTGTATGTGACAATAAAAGTACCTTTACCTTTTTTCCCAAAAAAAGTTGTCTTAGATCACTAGATGTGCATTATTATGCCTGGCCAATGTACTTCACGAGGCTGTCTACAGTGCATGACATGCGTGCTTCTGACATTAAGTGCATGCATTTTCTGTGAGTGCATGGCCTGTCGTGGAAGTGCCCTGTTCTGTGCTACGAGTTGAACTATTCAAAAGTAATAGCTTGCACTGCACATGTTCTGAAATATTAAAGCTTGTTCGCAGAAGAAGATAAAAATTAACATGTGAATTGTGTTCTGCCTCCAAAGGGCTATGCATTTAGAAGCAAGTGAGATATTCCCCCCACACATGGAGAACCCTGTAGTGCTACATTTCATTTATAGAATTATAGTTGACACTGATGAGTGACATGGTGATTAAAGGTTAATTATATACCAAAGATATGGAGGAGGGAAAAAAAGCCATTTAAGCATTCGACCAGTTGTCTTCTAAAGTACAATGCCCTTGATTTGTGAGATCCTGTCTCGTGGTTGAACAATATTGAACCAGTTCAAAATCAACGCCAGTGCCTTTGTGCCATGATCATTTTAACTAGGGGTGCAGGAGGGGAGCTTAGTTTATCACTTTGCCAAGTGATCACATTATATAATTATTATCTTACCATGTCATTGAATGACCGTTTAACAGTAAAAACTACTCTGCTGACTGAATTTAATTTGAGTATTTTAATACCTAGCCACTAATTTAGTCGGTCTATATATGTGTTTGTATTTAAGCTAATTATAATTTTTATTCATACTGGCAAGAATTTCTTATTCCACAATCACAGGCAAAGTAGATCTAACATTGCATTAGCATCAGCAATTAAAAGTACTACAGAAATTCACCGGGAATGGCAAAGTGATCAGCGAAGATCAAAAGGCCATTATGGTTGCATGTTTGTCCTCTAACGCAGGTCAATGACAGTTTTGTGGACTGCCTTACACTCCATGTCTAATTAGTTCAGCAGGCCAATAATTACCTCACAGAAACCAATGTGGCCAATGTGTTGGGGCTGCAGTGGCTCAGTGGGTACAGAGCGAGGTGACAGAAAGTCAAGAAGTTGCCGGTTGAAACCCCGCTGAGTCCTGACCTAGTGTCCTTGAGCAGGACACCTAACCCTAACACTCCTGGTGACTAGATGGAGTCTTGCATGGCTGACGCCGCCATCAGTTTTTAAATGTGTGTGAATGGGTGCAGCTGAGGTTAAGCGCTTCGAGTGGCCTAAAGGTTAGAAAGGTGCTATATAATTTATTATTTAAAAATGTGAATTATAGTTCAGTCAGAAAACTCTCGCCTTAGCACAAAAGCAATTTATTGGAACAGCTACACTATTAAATAATTATATTTGGCTGAATGACTTAGTTCAGAGGGCTTCTCTTCATACGTTTGGGAGTATAGAATATGTAGAGTACTGCTTTAACCCCTCCGATCAGGCCAGCAGCAGGCAGTATGTTTTCACAGCAATAATAAGATCAAGAAATGAGTGGAAATAAACTCTTTTGTGTTAGTGAAAATGATATAACAGAAAGGACATGTGCAGCACTTGTAAATAGAAAGAGTTGTAGCTGGAGGTGGTGGGTGTTCTGCAGCAAACTCAGGAGCGAAAGGAATTTTAGCTATTGTAGCAGCTCTAATCTTCTTCCCGATGTTTTTTTGTTTCAGTTGCATTTCATATACAGCACACAGTACACATCCCAGTTGTATATTATGTACGTTAAAAGACGTCAGCTTTAGTATATCAGCACAATTAGTACATGCGAGGCAAATTATTGGATAACGCATGTATACTGTACACTCTAAGCTTTATACATTTTGTAAATCCAAGCTTTCTCTGAATTCCAAATCATACAGTATAAGAAGACGTCTGTTTATGCCTATGATGCTTTGTCTTCAACTGACATATACAAACACTATTAACATCATTAAGGCAGCAAATCCTGGTGACTAAACATGAATTCTGAATTATATACTAATCAGAATGTATTTATTTGAGAGAATTCCCATTTGCCGATGCCAAGACCTAAAATAGGCTTCCTACATTAGGATACTTTAGGATTTATTACATAAATCCAGATAGGAAACATGATTCGGTAATATCAGTTATCCTAAATGCCATCCTAAACTGAGATAAGATGTCAAGTGCACTCGACAATACACATTGCCCTCTAGATGAAACAATATTACAATTGTTTACAGGGTCGTTTACTGACCAACTAAATACAACCGTCTCGCATTGGTCCACCCAGGCTTCACCAATATTAGATATTAGATAGACCATGGGGCAGAATGTTGGATTCTAGGTGATAAACACAATACAATCTATAATCCAGGGGTGGGAGGGAAGCAATGAATTAGTGGCTCAAAGGATTTGAGGACCCTTGCATTAGGTTGATGAGTCAAAGTCACACGACCCAGTCTGGAAGGTCAGTCAGACTGATGGTCAGAAATAAAGGTGAGGTCGCAGCTCTGCTAGTGTCCTACCGATAGCAATGGCGACAAACACTTTCCATTCACAGCTGGAGATGAGCTGACACCATAGGGGCTCAGGGAGTCTTCAAAGGTCTCCTGGTGGATTGACAGGGCAATGAGTCGCTGTCACCTGTATTAACATCATTCTTTTCTTTTATCCCCTAACAGTTACAGTCTAAAGGGAAAACCCTTCATTTAATATGCATAACATGTTTTAGATGTCTCCCTGCTCCAACACACCTGATTCTAATGACTGGGTTGTTGCTTCTAATGACCCATTCATTAGAATCAGGTGTGTTGGAGCAGGGAGACAGCGTCCCTCCAGGACTGGAATTGAATAGCCCTACTGTATAGGTCATCTGGGTATATAAAAAATTTAATTGACAATCAGATATTTAAAATTTACTAAACATACAAGTAAAACACAAGTGAATGAATGAATGAATCAATCAATCAATCAACCAATAAATCAATCAATTACATTAGAGATGTTTTAAACCAATACATAAATAGTAATCTATTGATGAATATGTTTAACAATGCTTGTTATTTCCCTTCGTCATAGCATATCACCCACAATGCATATGTTTTCAGCTATTTATTTTCTGATTAATACAATTGCTGTTTTCAAATTACTGTAAGTTTGACAGAAGGCCAGCCAATAGTAGTTCAACACAACCTTTGTGATTTTCCGAGAAATTATAAATAGCAGCCTAACAATCCTTGTCTATCTGTCCTGACATGTTTCAGGGGCATGGAACCGCAATGACCTCGGTGGATGGGTTCATAACAGGCTATTTATTATTTTGAAGTAGTTTGTTATTTTGCACTATACATGAAATTGCATAGAAATCTAAATGGTAGTAATTATATTACAAAAAGTATTAATATCAACTGTGATAATTGGTACTCTGGATAAGTGGATATCAAAAATAATGTGGAACTGTGTAAAAAGATAAACACTCAATACCCAAATGCAATTTCGATTTACTGTATGTAGGATTTGAGCATGTATAATTCATGCTGTAACACATTTGTTCAAAGTACAGCGACTCCACACTGCATCCATAAGCTTTTAGAGGATGTGCGCTACACACATCTTCAACGTTGTAATCAATCACCTTCTCCCTTATGGAGCAGGACATTCTGTGACTTGTAGTGTTTGCTGTGTAACTGGCCCGCCAATAACCCCCCCCTTCACACTGCCCACCACAAGTCCTACAGGGCACTTGTTATTGGCAGGCATGGTTAAAATCAGGCTGATATTAAAGGAACTCTCATTGAAGCTTTCCATGGTTCAAATGGAATTCCCATGATGGTGGCTTTTTCTACCATCGCTCTCACCTTCCCACCAATACATACAATATGTCCAATACAGGGAATATTGCATATTGAGGATGCTGGAAGCTGTGCTTTGAGCATGCAATTGCATTCACGTCTTTTCACAAATGATTCATTGCCCTTTGCTTTCCCCCCCAATGATCCCCTTCCCAGATCATTAAAGCACCTTTGGCATGAACCTCGCTCTGGCACACATCGCCAACAGCACCCACCAACAAACACGTCCCTACCTATATAGAGAAAGCATTCTTCACATTGTGCGAAAAACCACACCTAACAAATCGCTTCTCAGTGGGGAGTAAATGACTCCTTCGCAATCAATGCCGTTTCCCTCAGACACAACACATTATTTACTGCCACTTGATAGGCAGACGGGTGATTTGTCAAACAGCTGGTTTATGCATGCTGGCGGTGAAGTATGAAAGCACAGAATGCGTTCTTAAGAAGGATGTTGCAGGAAACATCACTGCTCAACCTCAGAGGTGACCTGCTGTATTGCATAAACCTTTCACACGCAAACCTAGACAAAGGCGGTGGCAACCAGATGCAAAGATGCCTCATGCTCACCCGTTTGGAGGTCCGCCCAAGTATTTTCACAGTGCAAGCTAGCAGATGATTATTTCCAGGAAGCGCTTTGTGTCACTGACAGCTCTATTGTCCCATTGAACCATTGGAACCATTAATGTGACCGCTAGTCCAATCAACAACCCATACCCCCCCCCCCCGAAATAACCTATAAACCCGTGGTGCCTCAGCAGACTTTTAATGTGTATTCATTTATGTCTGCTTATTGACACACTAGCAGGCTTCAGTAATCTCTCATCTTTCAAAGAAAAATGCATCTTTGACTGAACTTGAGTAATTCCCAGCAGTTGTAGAGGACTGTTTCTCTTTTTCATTCTCTGGATAAAACAATGTCGGAGTGAAAGGAGCAATTAATAAGTCAGTTTATGAAAAACCTGAACACATTGTTAGCCATGCCTCAGTTATTACTATGTTTATATGTGTTTTAATTACTTAAATAGCTTAATTACCTAAATTTCTATAAATACATAATGTTAAAGTCAACACCGACTGGATGCATTGATGCACGTCAAGAGACGTGGATCCACTGGTCCTTTTTGTGACACACATTGATGCCAAGGTATAGAACACGATTCAATTTCTTTAGGAACAAGCCATGCATTGAATACCTGCAGATTTTTGAGCTCCCCTGTCGATTTGTCAATTTAGTTTTGAACGCTATTTAAAGTGCATTTCTTGACGTATAGTTGAACGCCACCACCAGTAGGCCAGTAGGCATTTACGCTTTCCTTTGAGAATAAAAGCAATGTCCTTTTTCTTCTTCAGCACTCCGGTGTCCTACACTTGACACTTGACTTTAAAATAGAACTGTGCTCAATGTGCCATGTATTCCCGCTCTTAAAACATACATCACCAAGGTCCATCGTTAAAAGGAGTGCTGTGCGAGTGTACCATATGTATGTGTGCCAGAAAGGGCTAAAGAGAAACATAGGGCCTCATGTACTAATGTGTTAATGCCCGTTTCACGTGTAATTTTATAGCACTTTGCGCCATGGCATTGTAAGTACAGTATACGAACAAGACGCACATGGCCAAAATGCTATTCTGCCTGCTGAAGGATTACAGCAGGTCGCAAGTAGCGCTTTCCTATTCATGCATATGCATTAACGGGAGGGTCGAGGGGAGATTGGGAGTGTCACACAAACAAATGGGAGGAGATTCCTGATTACCTATTCGGTTGAAAGTTTGAAAACTGGGATGCAAAGCGCAAGTCAGGTTTTGCTGTGAAAATTCACCACGTCTGAAAAGCAGGTGTCTTCCCAGATAGCGCATTTCTTTGAACAGGGGAAGCAAGCAACAAGCGAGCAAGAATTATCTGAGCAAGACGAAGACACAGGCCATGGAGAGATGTTCTAAAGGATTTGATTTCTTGTGTGTTAAAATAAATGTTTATTCCACTCTTTCATTTAAATGTTATAGTCTCACATAACATAAATAGTTTGGGATATTTACATGGAAGTAATTGCGGCCAAAGAAATTGTCACTAGTTGTCACTATTGTCCAGACGTGCGCCCACTGGACACTAGAGCCCATTGTGTTATTTAGCACAGACACGCACACACAGACATTCAAAGTGCGATCACAATTACATTTGCATGTGTTCTGTACGTACAGGTGTAGAAACATAATGACAGACTTATAGCAAGTAATTGCAAGTACTGTAGCTACATATATGTGATTACTGAATTTAGGTTAAGTGTTACTAGGGCTGTGCAAGTAATAGAAATTTGACTGCGATTATTTTGCACATTACGTTTTGCATAGGATGCTCGTTTTAAAAATAAATTCTGATCGATAGCTGGCACCATAAATACCAGTCGGCTAAACATATTGTCTTTTAGATTTTATTTTTAAGTTGTACTTATTCACTGTTAGGTCTGGTCTCTTCCTGCCTGCACTCGGGAGCGCCGTGATTCAATGCATTCAGAGTGGCGAAGGAGCGGGGACAAACACCTTCACAGCTTTTGAAGCACATCTTTGTGCAGTAGCACAATGAGACAATTCATTCCACAATTAATGTCGCAAAAAAAAGGGTCCTGTTTGTAGCATGTGGTGGCATTTAACAATAAGTGTGAGTTCAGATGGTGGGTGTAGCGAGATAGACGGGGGTCATGAGATGATTTTCAGAAATTAAATAACATTTTAAAATTATTAGAAATGGCATAGTTTAGCCATAATTGTTAGTAATAGTACAGCTTTTTTATACATATATTTGATGTATTCTGCTACTAGCCTATATTTAATAAATACTATAAAATAATGCTAAATTATGCACTGGATGAACACTACTGTTACTTGTCATGTGCAAGTACAAGTGTGATTGAAATGTATTAGCACTGCCTTTATGACAAACATTTTTGAATAGATGGGTTCCAGATATAAACTGAAGCTTGCCAGGCTTGTTTACAAGGCTAATTGGACATTAGCAAAGTACAAACCTTTGTACACACTGTAAAGGTTAAACATATCAATCAACAAAAAAGTGCTGATCAACCTACAGAAGGGGAGAAATCAGGGGTTTTCAGGATTTCTCTATGACAGTTGGGAGACACATTGAGAGCAAGCAAAACTATTTGCTGGCAGTGTATCTAAGGTAGGTTGTTGATGACAGCAGGTCAGATTCTGAGGATATTTTATTCTACAAATTCTGTATGAACGGCAATTGATAGAATCTCCAGTTTGCACAATCGTCCTATGCCTAATGGGATATACAGTGAATGTATTCCACATTGGTAACAGATTGGGAGATTATGACATTGTGGATCCCATATGTACAGTACATTAGATTTTTTTGGTTTAGTCTAATAGGATCTCAAGGCTGTGAGACATAAAATAACCTGCAAACCAGAGGAAACAGCTACTGTATAGCAGCCTGTATGACCAATATAGATGGAAAACTAGTGGTATGCAGTTTAATTGTTGAAAGAGAAAAGCAAATAAATGCAAAACCATTATGAGGGATGTCTATTAGAGAATGACTTCCTATACAATATGAGTGAATATTGTATCATTATAATGGTAGAAAAGGATTAGCCAGAAACATTCCCTGAAGACATTTAATGTGAGTCATCATTTGCCAAGCAGAGAAACATTGCATTTTTAAATAGTTAATTATTTAATCAGCGCATAAAAAAAACCATATCTTGTCATTCTATGGCTTTCCTGAAGTAGCAACACAGCACATGCTTCTGTTCTTACCATTTGAATTACGATTGTTTGCTTGGAAATGCACTTTCCCTGGTGTTTTGCACCTCCAAAAGAAGAATTGCATCATCTGATACACTTCAGGGTACAACACTGTAATTATTTCCAGTGAACCATTGACACACATTCAGTCAGTAGGTCTACTGTACATCGCACATGAATGAAACCGGTTCAGCTAAGGTTTAATTAAAGTGCTCTCGATGCCAAAGATGATCCACCTGGCCAGCAGGAGAACAGACTGTCATGTTGATGTGACTCTCAGGAGTCTACCTACCAGGAACTGGAGATGAAAATAATCCTGTATGGCTAAATCTCACACATTTACATGACCTCCGTCAGTGTGCCATAAATGAAAATAACATAAGTTAGACATTCCGTACACAAGTAGTTTTAGGAAAAACCTGACAGTTACAGGGCCTTATTTAAATGGGTGTAAAAGTGCAAGGCACAAATTGCATTTACGTAGGGTGTGTATAAATCCACATTTGCTATTTTAACGGCAAAATAAACGGTCAGTGCGCCAAAAGGGTAATACTTACTGTCATTACTCGTTTTGGTCAAAACATACAGTACTACAAACCAATATGAGTGTCATCTCATTCCCTTAGAAAAATCCAGGCACGCTTACATCATACTGTAGTGTGTTGGACTATATATGTTACAAATTGACATCAAAAACACCTCCAAACTAAATTTGACAAAAATAAGGAGACAATGGCAACAACCACAAAATATTGTTAAATACTATACGCTCTTTACGCTGTATGTATACACGTTTAAAATGCAGTTGAAGACACTCTTATTCGAACAGGCTTATAGACAAGGGTTGTTGTGGCTGATGTATCCATTTGTATTCTTATGTCTTATTTCCTGTATTTCATTTTTATTGTGAAGCACTTTGTGATTTCTATCTGTGAAAGGTGCTATATAAATAAACTACTTACTTACTTACTTTGGTGGGGAAGAAGTGCAGCAACCACAATAATGAAACACTTTTCAGTCAAATATGGGATTTTAAAAAGGAACGTGGCTCCTTAATCATTGTGTATGAGTGTACCAGTGTATAACTTGACCTTACCATCTGACAAGCACCCATGTTGACAGAGTCACTTTTAAAAACAATACATCTAACCTTAGAGTCTACTGATGAGAGTTCTGATGACCTTCATGCACTGACGCCCCGCAATCACTTAAAAAGCAAAGCCCAATACAGCAAAAATGAGATAACATAAAAGCTTTTCTCAAGGCATTTGCTGCTCCTGTCCTGTGGGATGAGCGCTAAAAATAACTCCAACATACTGTAAAAGCTGAAAAGGTACTCAAACCCAGCGGAGTCTTTAATCCTTAACCTGTCCTCTTGTCCCAAGGTTAGCGTACAAAGCGGTGAAAGGTCGACAACTATTTCCTTTACTATTGAACCACTGCAACACACATGCACTGTAAAAAAAAGAGTCTTCAGGGAAAATATAATGCACAATGTGAAGGAAACCGCTTTTCATTTGCCGTCATAACTGAACAGTGATAGCTAATCGTTCATATCCCTTTAATGCAAATATTGGAGTTACCCAGACGTTTTTGCTGTTTTCATTCATAACAATACTATTTCCACAACACCAGCATTTTCTTCGAAACATTATTATTTTACAATTCAGTATGCTAATGAAGCTCTCCTTTCATAACAGTCTGTTTTAATTTTTCTTATATAACCCAGTTTTAGTAGAAAATGATGATAAAGACATTAGTGATATTGATCCACCCATCAAAAAAAAAAGGAAACACCAGAAATCCAAACTTCAAGTAAATTTGATCTTTCTTTCCAGCCAAACCATGCGGATCTACAGGCCACATTTATTTTCAGAGATAGGCAGTGCATCACTCTACAGATACAGATGGAAGTCAAACATGTCAAGGCAAGGCCCCCCCGGGTGTCATTCAAGTGTGTCTTTATCCTTGTGTGCATGCATGCATGTAGTTGTAGAAGGAAATGGTAGAGCACTTACTCACTACCTTCTAATTCCCATTGCTTCATGGAAATGTGTCCCTGCATCTTCATAGAATCTGACCTTGGATTACTGTTTTGTGCTGAGAAGGGGGGATTAAAAGAAATCTTTCTCAAACACACGTTTTGCTCTGAGATCTGGGCCTATTTTTTCCCAGCTTTTTTCAAAAATGTAACAAAAAAGTCAATTAAAAAAAAGAAGCCCAATGTATAGCTATTGAGAAAAATGAAAGTACTGTACAGTTCAAGAGGGTGGATTTGTCCATATTTTCTTTTTGTGCTTAAAGTAGGTCAGACCGAGTTGGCAAACAGTCTGTTCTCAGTTGTGAGAGTTGTGAAAGTCAAGCTAAAATGACATGACCTCAGTGTGACTCCTGTGGTTTGAGAAGTCTGGTGGGGTCTTGGCTAATCTGAGAAACCCAGAAACACGTCAGGCACACACACAAGTGTTGCATACATTATTATGTATACTATAGTGCCAAAAGTCTGTAAACTTGGTTGTAAATTTAAGTTTACGGTCGCAAGTGAAGATTCATAAATGAGACATGTAGCAAACAGTGAATTTGAAATACCATAATATAAGCTTGCGGAATTACATTTAACAAATATCACTCATAACAATGAACCTCAATGTGCCACCATGACATTTGAAATACAAATGCACGTGACTTTTGGCAATGGTGTAACAAGTAAACAGCTTGTAAATTGAGTCTCTCAAAGAAAAAGGTGCCTTGCATACTGGAGGCAGGACCTTTAAGAACCTAGTATCAGTAGTAGTTGGATTGGGCATCAATCAAGTTACTGAGCTAATTACCACCCAAAGATGATGCATTAAACACCTCAATTGCTATAGACCTCTTTTGTCATGTCGTCACGGGAGACCTTCCGAGTCTAAAATTCAAAGTGAATAGGAATGCCATTTTTCTTATTGTTTTGTTTTGGGTTATGCCAAATCCGTTTTATTCACTGTTAAAAAAATTTTGCTTTTGGCATACATTCCTGATATGTTGAGGTCTTCGTTTTCAAGTTATATGCTGTTTGCTAACTGCAAAAGTAAAAAGTCAAATACCGGTGCAGATTACACATGTCACAGCGCGAAAGGTTTAAATAAAGCGGGTGCAAGCGGTTGGCCTCTATTCCGTACCTTCTCTTTTCTGACTGCCCCTATCCCTTTGAAAATGTGCAAATCTCCAACAGGACCCAACAAGCTATTAGTTTTGATAGGTAATATTTTATAGGTATTTTAATAATGTTAATCAAAAATGAATCATCATGTGAATCATGATGTTATGAAAACATGTCAAAAAGATACTGTGTGTGTGTGTCTGTGTGCTAATATTACATAACATTGTTGACACCTTGCTGGACTGACAAAGTGAAGATGATTAGGATTATTATTAATATTGCTAAATTAACTGACTATACTGTAATGTGTGACTTGTTAGCTACCGTAGCTGACACTCACCAACATGCGATGCACCTTTCCATTATTCTCATACGGTAGCTGGCCCTAACAAGAGCTGCAACCTTGCCTCAACTTGAGCTGAACTGCTCTACATGCACAGACTTAAAATGATTCTCCCCCTTGATAAGCTCTTTGGATAGTCATTGAAAAACTAAGCAAACGCTGTAAAACTAATACCGACGGACATACATACATACATCTACAGGGATGTAAGTGGTTATGGTAACATCACAGTCCTTCAAGTGATCCTGGTGACGCATTTTATATGCGCTGGAGCAAAAAAATGCTTACATTGACTACTCTCTAAATGCCGAAACACCAGTAGTTTCCAGTGGGAAAAACGCTTAGAACCAGAAGTCCTTATATGGTCATAATGACCATGCACATCCTGCTCTCATCAGGTAGGCCTATTGCTTGCCGTGTCGCAATGTTTAATTACGGTTTGCATCAGACCCTGTACTTGTACAGTACAGGGTGGTAATATTCCAACACATTCTCATTCCCAACTCATCAAAAATTGCAGCTTGGTCAATGGCCATTCTCGTAAATTTTTTAAGCGTTTGAAAGCCTTTGGCGTCATAGGATGAAGACTTCGGTCATTGACTGTTACGGCAGGGCTACGGAGTTACCACCACCATTTTTTTTTAGCTATATGGGCATGCAATCTCAGCACAAGTATTAGCTCTTGGTTGTAGTAAAGGCCATTGACGAGTTGGGAATGAGTGCTTCTACGTAAAACAACTCACTTTTCTAATTTGCATGTTTCTGCCTTTTTTCCTTCTATGGCCATTACAGACCTGAAAGGCCCAATAAGTCTCCAAGTCGACATAACTAAATGTGGGTTTTCATGGAATGACTCTTTTAATTTATTAATTAATTTAATTAAGGAGGACATTTTATAAACACAACCAATATGGAGCTGGGTGAAGAAGATTACGTTTACACATTGAACCTAGAACCTCCCTGCCACATGAACTATGGTTTGTTTTCAAAGGCAATATTATAAGAAATTATTTTATTTCAGTAACATGACTTTTGTAAAAATGTGTTGACCAGTGTAATTTGTATTAAAGGTAATCAGCTATTGCAAGCTGATTGTAAGCTAATACAACATTTTGTCAAATTAACCAAATATCTCCTCGCATTTCGCTATCTTAATGGTCTCTGTGCGTGTTGAATCCGATACTTATACACAGCACTAAATAGGAACATACACATAGTGGCGAACACCGCTCACAACAACAAAGCCGTAGTCGTACGGTTTGCTTCACAATTTGTTTGGATGTGTGGGGCGGGGCCTCGGAGGAATATTGTTTTGATTTGAGCTCTAATTTTGCAAGCATTCTCGAGAATGACTGACCCTGCCTTTACAGTAAGTGTGAGACTAGGCATTGGCTGGCTAATTAAACTAAACACAAAACTCAACAAAAACATTTTTATATCTAATTTTGCCTTCATTTGTATCTTAAATGTTCTGTGACTGATTATCATGTGAAACAGATTTGGAATATGCAATGATACAGGAATAAAGACTGAGGCTAACTGTATATTTAAACGACCTTGACTGACTGTAGAATGTTAGCTTGAACCAAATCATGTCCTCAGCAGAAGCCAGTTATACCATATCTAATTTGAAATGCAGGCACTCAAGTTACAGGTATTAACTAAATGGCATTTCAGTGGATTCAGATTCTTTCACATTCTTTTTACTGGGAGATGGACGACGTTTTATGCAAAGTGGAAACACATTTTCCAAAGGTCATATTACAGGGTTACTGTAGTGTAAGATTCAAGCACAATGGTCTTACTCAATAGAGAGACAGCCCTTGTTATCATGTAAATAGGGGATCATAAGTATGCATTTACTCATAAGTATGCATTTACCTATACAGTAGTAAGCATCACAATGCATTTGATTCTAAACAGGTATAGTACTGTATACTGAATTTATTTTGTACTTTTTTTTTTACATTTATTTCACCAGGAAATACTAGTTGAAAGAAATGGTGCATCTTGGCATTATGAAATGAGAATGAGAAAAGTAAAACAATTATGCTGATACAGCTCTTGCTTTCTCAAGACTCAGCACCTTTGCAAAGGCAACTGGGATTCTGGGAAATGCAGTCTTTGCTCCCGGAAAATGCTATCACTTACAAAACATCTTGTATAGTGCCTTTATTCAACTACAAAAATACTGTTATTCACTTTTTAATTATTTTATAGTTTCATTAAGAACTGCATTATGCTATTTTTATTTTTTTATGTTTACATAATTTCTCAGCGTCCTTTTAGTTTCCACATTCTAAGCAGGCATTAAAATATCAATAATTTCCAGAAACTTGTCATTCACACTAGTGTCCTACAATGACTGACTGACACATATGTCACAGCCAAGAATTGCTCCATTCTATTGTTGGCACAATACTGTAAGTTTTCCCTGTTGCTATACCTTCTGGCAGCATCGAGAACTGAATGAGAAACCCCACTTGCTTGCCTGCGTGTCTCATACGTATTCAGTCATGCGGAAGGCCGTCCATCAGTTTTACTGCACATTGAGCTTGCACTCAACGCAGCACAGATGACTGATGGCCTTGAGTGTGACCAGATAACTATGGAAGTGGATGATAAAAATGTGAAAACACACATCCTAGACAGGAAATTGGCCATTTTGGAGCTACTGACAAAGACGAGCCATGCTGAAAGCACTTCCTGTAGTTCTCCTTATGAGTTGTCTGACTGCTCACTGGAAAACACTACAGTTACGGTAGTGGATATATTACATACTGACTTCATCACATCCCCAACCTAAACTGTAACATATATCTCTTATTATTACAGGGTCAAACCTTGGATAGAATAAGCCTGTTAATAAAAAAGGACAAATCAATACTCTGGCACACAAAATAATCAATTGAAATAAGATAGAAACCTGTGAGCTAATATGGGAACGCTTTCCAGAGCAAGGTGTAATAAAACTAAAGCCTGAAAAGTGTTTGTAATGAGCAGGCCTGAATCCTCATGAAAATGGATCCCTTGGACATAATAGTAAGTGATATATCAAGCTATATATGTATATATGTGATATAGGTAGCTGATGGTATGTTGAATGTTCCAGATGTGTGGTGATATTTCTAATACTGCAATGTTAGTGCAAGTTGCCAGGCACAATATTTATCGCAACAGACATTAAAGATTTGTGTCAAGAACTGACGCTGGTAAAAAAAAACAGTTATAGTATGAGACTTAAGGCAGAAGCCCATCCCACATCTACAGTAAGTGCTGAGCAGCTTACTTTACAACTTAACTTAAAACTGAATTTAACACTGGAATCGGATTGGTACATGGTATCAGCCGATACCCAGTGCCGGTATCTGTATCGGGATCGGGACTGAAAAACTGGATTGTGCCACGCCTAATTTTCAGCCTCTTGTTTGCCGACAATTCAATGCATGTTGATCTTCAGACAACTATGCAGATGAGCAGTACTGTACTTACAGGCAGTACTCACTAGCAGGCTGTTGGGAGCACACCGCTCAGAATGCTGATGGTGTGAAGCTGGAGGTGGTATGTGAGCACCGTCTCGCTTTAAACCACATTCCCTCGATACTCCTTTCACTGGTGACCTGGAGGGGAATAAATAACTATTACACATATTTTGGAATTAACCATGAAGGTTAATGGAAGATGATGTAAAAATATTGGATTATGAAATGGAAGATACATTATTATAAATTTTTTATTTTATTTTTGAATGAACTTGGCCTCCATTTGCCTTGCCTGCTTTAGCCATAAACACAATTCACTTTGTGAATAGGGCCTGGACTATTTTTGGATTTGAACATAATAGACATTACAAAACAGACCAAATAAGGCCACTCTCTTATGCCCACCCTTTGTTTGGCCTGTTGCTTGTTTACTTGTCTCCCCCTTGGACAGTTTAAAGATATGCAGTGCATTTATGCAATAGTGTTTAAATAAGGTTATTGCATTTGCTTTTGGACCTCGCATTTGTTGATGCAAGTAATAACTAAATGCTCCATTTCCTTCACAGCGGAGTGACAAACACTGGAAAACGCCAACATGGTCTTTGTAGTTTTAGGGGTTAGGGTAATTTACTGCTGTGAAATAAACAGACTAAGAACAATAAACAACTATGGCTCTGGCATTATTAACATTCATTCATTCATGTTCAATAACCTATTTTGCTGATTAGAAATTCACACCAAAAGGCATAAAAGGCAATTTGCGCATTGTATAAAAAAAGAATACCATGCTGCTTTAAGCTACAGTATAGGCTGACCCTGCATTCCAATGATAATAGGAAGAATTTCCCCTAGGGGATTAGAAATATCTCCACCAGCACTGCTCAATAGTTATTATTGGATGATAGATGAAAATCAATCATACCATTTACTAAGTTTTTTATCTCTGTAAAGAGATTTTTCAAAAAACATGCCAATACATTATAGAGTGCAAATTCAGACCTACAGGGCTTTCAAAGACCATTTCAGTATTAACATGTACAGTAGGTAACACCTGGGAGATGTCTATTGAGGTGAAATAATGCATGTGGATGACAGAATACATGAAGCACAAACACAGAATAAACATACATTTTATTTTATTTATGCATCAACCCTTTTGCTTGTGGTGTGCATTTTTGGTTTCTGACTCGCACAGCTCATCAAAGATGAGGTAATAATGATCCCAACTGTCACTGTTGGTAGGCTACTTTATATGGTGGCGCTTAATAATGGCAATACAATCGGCATAGCGTATTTACTGTATAGCCTTCTATAGGAGAGTTATCTCTCTCTCCCTCCCTCCCAAGCGAGCTTTGCCTCTGTTTCTTGTCCGTCCAGCTAAGCAAAGTGATCTAGCGTGTTGTGGTGACCCTGTCGCAAGGTGGATCAAAGGCAAAACACCACGCAGCCTCAGGAAGTGATGTTGCTTAGGCAACATGCATTTGTGTTATTTACAAGGCTTTAGTCGATCGTTGAATTCACCGACTATAACTGTGACCAGTAACGCACGTTATTTAACATTTTCATCCCGAGAGACCCCGGATATTGCATTGTGCATGTGAACACGCACATTGCAAACGTATTAATCTAAAACCATGTACAAACTATCATGCATATAAAAAGATTACGTCACATTTGACAGGACCACTGGGAATGCACCGTGGTATAGTTTACAGAGCAGTTGTACTAACCATATAATCTGTTTCTATATAAAGCAAACACTGAGCCAGCTATCTTACAAAATATACTATTACATTAAAGTTTTTTTTTAACTACAAACAACATACTTCGTTTAACCTATGTTCATTTTGTTAAAGGTTCTGTTTGATCGAATAAAAACCAATTGAAACCAGTGTTATATAATATAACGCAGTAATATTATTACTAACGTGAGTAACAGAGTAGTGTAACGCGTTAGTCTTCGACATTGAGTGACATTATTACAGTTATTTATTTACTGAAAGGTCAATTTAAAAAATGATAATAAATCCTGTCTAAGTATATTTTACACTAATGTGAATATTTATCCCAAGACTGTACAGTATACAGTAGTCTTTTTTTTATGTACAAAAAACAAATCCACCTTTTATCTGAAGTCCATTAATGGATAATAGGGAATATCTGCAGGCACTATAAGCAGAGACCCAGAAAGCTAGCTAGGCTAAGATGCGTGTCCTTGGAGATGGGTGGAAGACAAAAGACCCTGGCCTGGAGCTTGTAGGTGATAGTGCTAACCACTGAGCCACGATAACACAATGTATAGCCATCACTGCTTTGTATGCAGAGTCTGTATAATATGTATAATGCAGAAATCAGAGAGCTGGGGGACAGTGCAATAAAAGCGTGACTCCCCTTCCATACAGCACTAAGAGCTGCATGAGCAAAAAACATTTATCCATTAATGTACCCGCTGGGTTTTTGAATACAACAGGGCAAGGTAAGGGAATTTAACCATTGTTTCCTCCATTTGAACTTTGAACACTGTCAGCCTATAGGCACGCATTGCAAACACTATTCCCGCCACTCTGTCACATTTGACAGGCCCACAGGGAATACACCATGTTATAGTTTGCAGAGCAGTAACAAGCTAATTCATGCTACTCGTGTGTTGTTGAGATCGCACTGTGACAACGGAAGACGTTACTGAGAAAAACAAAGCACAATTAGTCTGAACCCTTATGGAAACCAAACCCTTTTAGGGTCAGAAATGTGGCAGTGCACAGCCCATTTAGATTTGGGGGGAAAGACAAGCGAAGGAAATGGGGAAACTAGATTGTGATTGACGACAGGAGTTTCCAGTGTAGACGCTACAAGCAATCTTGAGCAGCAAAGTAATTTCAAGGATAAGGTTGTCTCATAATAAATAACAGTAATGCATGCACAAGTGAATCCCAGATTAACAGACGGGAAGAAACATGAAAGTTTTCCACCATGTTAGTGTGATTTTACAAATTGTCTCTGCGAAACAGAAGTCCTTGCCATGATAGCTTGGGATGTTTCATCCCCCTCCTCTCCCGTGTCTGTGACAAGATTAGGCTATCTCTGCTTGTGCACATGGATGAGTGAGTCCTCGGGGCTGGTCGCATTCGCTGTTGCGTATACAGCGCCGTATCATCCTTGTCCGCGGGCACGAAACATTTCTATTTTCAAAAGGATTAGCGCTCACCACAAGCTACCTGATAGACACAAGCATTAGCCACATGTCATTTCCCCGCCTCCTCCCTACCCCACCCCCCGACAGGCACCAGGCAGGACATAGCACAGCCTCTGAGACCAACGGAGGCCCGTGGGGCACCTACCTATGGGTGTCCAAAGTGGAATGTAGTACAGGTAACGGCGTGCCAGCATAATTCAAGACTGGCTTTTGCTAAAGCCAGAGCCGAGCAGGATTTGGAAAGTCCTGTTTAATATTCTCTGGAACAATGTAGATAAATGTACAAACGTACAGACGTACAAACGTCCATGGTTGACCCAGTTAATGAATAGCGCAACATGATGGGTACAATGCAAACCCAATTAGAATGTATTTTGGCAAGAAATTAATTAATTGTGTGTGTGTGTGCACTTCATGATACATTTGAAACAATCAAGCAGTTTTCTATTATGCTGTACATTTTAAGTTTGAAAAAGCAGTTCCTGATCTGTGTTGTGTTAAGTGTTTTGGCAAATTACTCACTTATTACTCCTTCAAAATTGAATATTATTTTACTTATTACTGGGTATTAAAAGTAATTAGTTACATTACTCATTAAATTACTATATTACTTTCAAAATCACTACGCTGCCTCGCCCTTTCCGAAAAATGACAACGGCCCAATCTCAATGTCCGCCCTAAGCCCTGAACCCTCACAGACTTTAGTGACATCACCGAAGTGATTGAGTGTCCGACGCAAGGGCTCAAAATGCTATAAAGAAGCTTTTAGTAAAACTGTAGGGTGGTGAGGCCGGTCTGAGGTGTATACCCTGTGTACCCTTTATGTTATATATAACATAAAGGGTACACAGTGTGCCAACACCACCCAGTCAGACTGGCGAGTCACACAATGCAGCAATACAAGAACCACAGCGGAACACAGCACAGAAAAGCAACTTCACACAGAGGGGAACAACGTCGCCAAGACAACATACAGTATGACTAGTTCAGACCATGGTGGAAACAGTATTAATAGGGAGCTTTATAACCGTTTGAAAAGATAGCGTTATACACCAACATATTGCATGGAGCTTTATGGAACCCTGCTGTTGCCGTAGTAGACGGCATGATCGTGCGCCTTTACTTCACATGCGAGCAGAACCTCTGCAGAGTGGTGCACTTTCTTACATGACAAATATATCAAAATAACCATCTGCCAAGATGCAAGTGCACCTGGCTTTTAGAGGGAATGGGAGATGACACTTTGATTGCTTTATTATATATGTTATGCGCATAACAGACCCATGATTAATGAAGACAGTATGATGAGACACATCAATGCTGGTGTTAATATTTAGTGTTCCCCATTTTTATAAAAATCTGGATGTTATGGATTGAAAATGGCTCTGCGTGTCATGTCCGTTTAAAATCTCCCCAAGGTCCTGGCTGGCTTCTGACCATACTTTTGGTGCACTTGCGCATAATCAAAATCAATTGTGGGCACCCTCTCAGCCCATCCCCTCCCCTCACTCAAATCCTTGACTACGTTATGCCAAGTTGTGCCATGGGTGGAGTCAGGCTCAAAGTGCAGTTACAATGTGTTAGCATACTGTATAGCTGTTTACAAAAATGTTTTAACAAATACATTTAATTAAACAAGAAAATAAAATATAAATGACTTGCAATTAAGACTATTTACACTCACAGTGTACATACAGTACAGTAGTGAGTGTACATACATGTTTGTTACAGTTAGGAAACAAATGCCTAAAATTCACTCCCAATATTGAAAATATTGTATATGTTTAAACACTTTCATTTACAAAGCACAGCACAATCAATGGAATTTGGGCGGCCTTTTGAAATGTGGATTTGAGGGGCAACAAGCTAAAAATGCCTTGCCACTTCATTAGTTCCATATGTAATTGGAGGCCAGCAGTTTAACTGGGCCAGACGAGAAAGATGCCCTGGGAACAAAACAGGTATTCTTTAAATAAAGCTGTAGCAATTAAGCAGGTGCTTTGTTTTTATGTACTACACATTTGATTGTTGTAGCTGCGTACTGAAGTAAAATATATACAGTAGGTATAAACAATGTCTGCTGTTTTTACCCTAGCCATAGCAACTGTAAAAAGATCACTAAAGCTTTAACAAATTACGAACTACAGTATATTGTGAATTCTCATTTACGCGATTCAGTGTAAATTTCCAAGTAATCCATCAAATATTTCTCTTTACACAAGCAAATATTCAACCTTTACTTATATCATTAGGATGCAGTGGTGGTGGCTCATACGTAAGATGAAGACTACTGTATACATGTTCATAAATAATAGTGTAGGCAACCAGAAATGTTGACTACTGCACAGTACATTTTCATACAGAAATACTAAGGAAAAATAAAGGTTTGTTTTATGACACATACTGTAGAGTATGCACCAAATTATTTGATGTGGTCATTACTGTAAAATTAACCTGCAAAGAGCCCTTGGACAAGATTAAGCTTGGTTTGGATCACCAGCGTGGAGGATAACAACGTTATAACAATCAGTCACATTGGCTAGCAACCATGTCCTTACAACACAAGTAGCAAAGAGCCAGGTCAAAAGTAAACGTTTTTCTTTAAAAATTAATTAAAGTTAGTGTGACGGTGTATTAGGGCTATAGATTATAAAAATAATAGAGCTGGGGAGGGAGTTAATATTATTAGATTAGTCAGAATTAGAGAGAGAGAAAAAAAACTTTGATATTCTGAACATATAAAATAATAACTTTTTGAAAATTTTCCTCCCCCTCTAAAGTAGTTTATCAGGACATTAAAGAGACATTGATGGGGTTAAAGATGGTCAGATATTCACATACTGTACATGTGTATAATGAGGAGCCCCAAAAACTAAGCCATTCTGCCAAAGATAAACTGTTATAGAATACTGTTTATATTCTAATAAATTGCTTATACCAGACAAGAGTGGCTTGACAGAATTTCATTTACATAATTCATACCAACTGTTACAGCAACCCAGATGGTGTTTTACTTTTACGTATACATTACTGGCCCCTGTTCTGTTCTCAGTTTATATATTTATATGAAGAAAATATACTAGACTTGATATTAGTAGACAATTTATATAAACTGGATGCTCTAGTTCAATTCACCTTATTCACCTTATTCACACGACAGCCATCTTTCCTCTGACGTCACGCTCAGGGTGGGAAGTCGCCAGGGAAACCCACGAACGTCAGCTTGTTTTCGCTACCATCAGCTGTGATCAGAATTCCATTTCCCACCATGTGGGTTCTTGTGTGGTCCTTTTGGTTTCCATGCATATTTGAATATACAGTAGCATGCAGTAGGCCTAAGCATCATCTTTGAGTTAAGCTACTGGTAGCAACATATGTTTTTTAAAGTAGCTTTCTACTCCCTCCCTCGCACCTAGCCTGCTTTCTCGCTTTACATTGTGCAGGTACTGTATGCCTCCTCCGTTTGAGCTTTTGTGACTCTTTGAACATCGCTGAGAAGCCTGACAATGGAGTATTGCTTCCCTACAGCTAGAATGGCCAATGTGACTCAGCGTGTGAGTCAGCATGTCCTAGTCAAGATGTATGTTGGAGCAAAGTAGCTGCTAACAAAAAAGACCTTGCATGCTTTAGTGTTGCTTCAACATCTAGACATGCGGGTTGTGTGACACTCAATCCAATGTCATTTGGTTGTGCAGTAGGCTGTGTTTTCTATCTATGACACCTCAATTGTCCCTGAAAGCAGCGTTATTCTTTGCTGTCTAATCTTTTCATGTACAGTATGTGGTACCTGTTGACTTGTTGTTTGTGTTTGCCTTGAATTGTACACACATGACACACACTTCCGATATATTACATTATACTACGGAATGGAGATGGACCCAGGTCTCATGCAATGTCTTTTTTGGACGTTTAAAATGAAGCCACTTACACCATGATCACTGTTTGTATAATTAATGATAGTTCTCTATCATACCCAGACTCTCCACTCCATTACATATTGCATTGAAGCAGATACAGTAATGACCTAGTTGTGGCATAGGCTAAAGAAAAACCAGCTTTCACCCAACATTAATATATGAGACAGAGAACACAGGTGTACACTACGTTTACTTTACAGTAAGCATTGCTATACATGCATTTTAATTAGCAAAGTGTGTACATTTTCAAATTGTATATAATCTTCATTAATTGTGTTTTTTTTTAGCATCATAAATGCTAATGGTGACAAACCGCACAATGTCGAGGCAAATTAGACTTAACCATCAAACACTTAATATGATAATCAGCGGAACTAAACATAGAAGACATTTCTTTAAAATTAATTATTTGGCATACTATATCTGCCCATAGGGTGTGACGTTTAAATTGGCTCAGTGAATCAAACAGTTCATCAAGATTTTTTTTTTTAAATTCATAATGAATGGCTATTAGAGTGACTTAAAATTGCCTACTGTACACTGTGTAACTGAGTTTTCTCAGACACCGATAAGAGTATTGCTCACATAAGTAGGCTTGAAGCTATATTATTCAAGTAATTTCCTTAATGGGTGTCTGTCTCATAGTAAAAATGGATAAACATAGCCCCCACTTACTGTAATTGCAGTGGAGCATAGATTATTTGTGTGGTATTATATAAAAAAATACCAACTAAATAAATGATTATGAAGAGGGGCATGAAGACATCCCCATAAAAGATTATTATTACAATTATTCTAAATGAAATGGTGGACTGTTCTTAGTAGCCACAGTGCCTCTCATCAGCAGTAAAATACGTATTACATTTTTAGCTTTGAGTTTATCTCTGAGCAATGCAGGAAATGCCAAATTGTGTGATTATACACATTTTATCATCCAACAGGTCAGAAACCTATTGATAAAGAAAAATAATAATTGCAATGCTAAAGCACTATTGCCTATATTCAAACTTTTTTGATTTTATTGTTGCTACAGCAGGGAGTTAAGCTGATGCAAGTCATTAACAAATCTGTTTAAATTAATCTTCCATGTCTGTAGTTATTGTACATGTCTGTAAAGTGACTTGCTTTCAGAGTTAATTTACAGTACAAGGCATCTTGCTCAATGATGCTTGTGGGCCAGCCATGTTGGAGAGTTAGAGCGCATACTGTACACGCTCCGTAATTATTCCTTCAGAAATATCATTGCAGTTTAAAGGAACCACTGTAATGTAATAGCCTGTCACATACAGCACTCTACAGCGCTATATAGTATTTTGCCATCTTGCAATATGTTCTGTCATGGCGATAAGCAGTTGAGCCACACATATGGTGTTGATGAAAAAACGTGGGATAGAAACTGACACAGCAATGTCATGATTCGAAAAATGTATAAAATACATTGTTACATGCATACCATGCTTACTTGGTCAATGTATACAGGAGTACCTACTATACAGTATTTGCTCTCCAGCTAAGTTGAAGCATTTGGCCTGGCGCTCCTACGGTCTTTCCGGACAGACGTTCTCCTCCAATGTCCACAAGCTGGTCACTGCATTGGACTGCTCAAACCTTAAACCCAGGGGGAGGGTCTCAACCGGGACATGACCGGTTTAAAGGCAGCTTCAATATGTACACTGTAACTAATTACACAGTAAAATAACAGTAAATTACTGGCAGCAGAGACACCAGCAGTTTACTGTAATTATTTTACAGTAAATATACTGTAATTTATTTGAACATAATATGACCATATTTTGGTTTACAGTGTAATGATAGTAGAATAACGGTGGTTTACTGTAATTTTACAGTATATACAACATACAGTTTATTTACAAAGATTTTTGCATTTATTTCATATAAATCCACCACAAATGGGAAAAATTTAATAATTAAGACAATACACATAATATAAAATATTTCTTTAGTGTAGTTAATTATAAGTCATCAATCATTTGTACACCTTAATTTGTAAGACAAACAATAAAAGAAGAATAAAAGAAGAGTCTGTATCCAGAGATTTTAGACATACTCGCCCACAATACATTTATAATAACAACACGTCTGAGAAAATGTTCAATTTCATGTTCAATTATACAGTATAGCCTAATATGTGTCAACTTATAATTTTTAACGGTTAGCCTAATGAAACAAAGTGTTGGAGATCAGTTCCTATGTACTGGAGCCAAATTGGGCACCGGTCCAATTTAATCCCTGGTGACAACAAAGGTCACAAATGACACACAAGTGACACTGAATCACCTCCCTGGTCCTCTTGTAGAGAAACTTAAGTAAATTCACAAATAGAATATTTGATTTAATGCTTTATTGCTATTTGTTGGAAAAAATACATTACAAACTGTGACAATCATTTTCAGGCGCATCTGTAATAGTGTGCAGCCTACACAGTAAAACATGTTTTTAATCATACCTTAGTTTTCTGCTTTCAAATCCAAGTCCCCTCCTTTTGAAAATATTACAATTCCTTTCCATTTGTGGTTAAAGTTGTCTCTGTAATAGCACAAGTAAACCAACAAATTTAACATGATAGCTACATCTTTACATTAGTTAACTTTAATAACAATTGTACTGGTTTTTGTTGCTGTCTTAAATTGAGTCTAAGGATACACCTTACTGTACTAGTAAGGTACTATTTTGTAAGTAAAAGGCTAGTTATATATGTTGTAATATAAAGTTAGATATATTGTAGCCTAAATGATAAGATGACCAAAATACATTTTACAAAGAACTGAAAAATCACTAACTTTGCTGTTTTTGCTGTGACATTGCTCGAGCTACAGAGCCTGCTTGGCTAATTTGAACAACTTCACTTAATGAAACATCTGACATGTCATCAGTTCAATAATCATGCAGACAAAACAATACTGAACACTACCAATATATGGAGATAACATAATTTTACCTCTTTGGTTGAACTCCATGTGGACTGCTCTACCAAACCTGTGCTGTCTGAAGCTATTTCAGCTAAAAATACTGTATTATGCTGATAAATTATATTTTTCTGCGATTACTGGTTAACCAACAACATTAACTGTTATTTTACATGTAAGGGGTCACAATTTAACAGTAATTTATATTTATTATGAAATACAGTAATATACTGTTGAAAATCCACCATAAATTAACCATTATTTGTTACAGTGTACTTTACGTTACAGTATAACGTAACAAGTATTACAGTTTAGCAGATCATGTGCCTTCTGTGGATGATCAAGAGAGCAGACGCTTTGAAGTTCCAACGTATGATGGCACTTTCCCATAACCCAGGTTCAACCGTGCTGCCCACCCACTCAGTTGACGACTGCAGACTCTATAATAATAATAATAATAACCCTCTGGCATCTGCTTTGCAACCCATCTTGACCGACGACGAGAGAGCCAAGCTGTTTGACTGCGTTAACACACGTTCCCATAATGTCAACAATGTAGTGAAACCGGAGATGTAATGTAAAAGCAGTGTGCATAATAGCCTACTGTTTTTAGCCTGAACAATGCACTTTACTGTAATGTATTGATGATAATGATGATGATGATGATAATAATTATTATTATTATACACAAGCATTAAATCCCTGGTGTTAGTAACTTCATAGTCAAACAAGGTCCCAAGACACATCCGCATACATTTCTATCCTAACTGGCTCACATGAAATGAGTTGTATTAGCATTTCTAGTCGATGCCTTATTATATTTTCTGTATGGCACCAGAGGCAAAAGAGTTAGTTAGATATATACCCAGGGACTGTTAATACACAAACGGATTGAGTTTTTCTGAGGAGTGATCCTCCATTCTGGAGCAGCAGATGGTGTGAAGCAACTTAGAGCATGACTAGGAAAAAAAAACTGCTGCCAAAAGCATTTGAGCCTATTTTCATAAGCATAAATGAAATAAAGTGCAAATGGAAAGGCATTTTAGGGGCTTGAGATTAATGGCAAATGCAAATTTGTTATACAGTTCCTGGCTGGGACTCAAAGGTAAAGAGTCTGATTCATTTAGAGAGGATTTTTGACAGAAAAAGTGTCAAGTACTTTTAAATAACTTTTACAATTAAAATTTACAATTGTTAAAAAAAAAAGAGAAAAAAGGAAAGAAAGTCACCACTTATGTTGCTAAGAGTCACCACCCAACCGATAATTACATTACATGTGAGTAGAGTAGATTCACTCATCAGTACTCCTTCTGCTTCTGCAAAGATTGATAACGACCAATGCATGTGAGTCAGGTGTGTTGGAGCAGGGAGACATATAAAACATGCAGGGCAGCGGCCCTCCAGGACCAGGATTGCCCACCCCTGGCCTACACTGTAGTGGAGAATGGATTATCTGAAACATCAAAACTGTTCATTCATAACTGAATATCTGTATGAAACACACCATCAGTGTTGGGCAAGTTACTCAGGAATTTTAATAAGTTACTAGTTACTTATTACTCCTTAAAAAGTAATAATATTACTTATTATTAATATTATTACTTATTACGTATTACTGGGTATTAAAAGTCATTAGTTACATTACTAGTTACATTACTATATTACTTTCACAATCACTACCCTGCCTTACCCCTTCAGAAAAATGACAACCTGTGTACCCAGGTAATTTTAGAATTGAATGCTCTTTATTGGAACAATAATTAACATTAGGAGTCAACAATCAGCCAAAGTGAAAACATTGCAGCCTCTCAAACCAGATGATTGGACAGGTTGGCTCAATTAGCCTACCCTAAGTTTGCAGTAACTAATGTATTAGTTACTTGGATTAGTATTTGTAATATTATTACTGTTTTGGAAATAGTAATTAGTTACACTACTAGTTACTGAAAAAAAGTAATAATTTTACAGTAACTAGTTACTAGTTACTGCCCAACACTGCACACCAGTGACCTTCCAGGCATCAAAATGCAGTTACTGAGGTCATTTCTGGGGAATGGAAACTATATTTCAGATGATATATTTTAGGTTTACCCTTCAAAAGAATGTCACCAGAACCAATGTTTTTTAGTAGGCTACTTATACTTCTTTTGATTAAGGGGGAGGTCCGTGGATCCCCAAAAAATAGAAGAAAGCCTGGGCAACCCCCACTAACCTTTGCCCCAACAGTAAATATGTTTTCCAGAGGAAACACTGATGCTGTAATTTATTTCACCGCTATTTAGTGTCTCATATAAATTACAGTATAGTAAGTGGACAATTACACCGTTGGAATCACTAACAAGCATTGTACACTTTAGGCAAAATTATGCTGAATCTGCTTTGCTATGAAAAAGTGTTATGTGATAAATAATATATTTTTTTCCGTCTTTGCACAATGTCTCTAAATATGACACTATGGAATTCAACTGTGCTCTCCTCATCTCAATGGCTTTATCTGTGATGTGCAACTGATGAACTACAGAGAGACTCAAGGGTTTTGCCAGTATGGATCACCTGATATCTCCCTCTCTCATTCATGGAGATAAGCACTGTCTGTCAACTTGACTGGCATGTCAAAGAGGGGTGCAGCTTCTTGCCTTGTTCCAAGCCCCGAGTTCTTGATCTTTTTTTTCCTCATCCATTTACTGGACTGGTTTCAAATGTAAACAGCCATCACATGGCTGCTTTGTTTACATACAAAAAGAGCTACCCTGATGCTGCTGCAGTTTTATTAGAATGAGAGCTCACAGTAACATCTTCAAACACACTATGGAAACCACTAGTTTTTGTTCTAATAAATTAAGCACTTTATTACACTATTAGTATGTATCTTTGAGGATTTAATGTTCATGTTATTGATAATTCCCTGATAACATCACGCTTTCATCATTATTCTAGCATATTTGCTTACAAATGCCTGCATCTGTAGACACACTAAATGTTTAGATAAAAGCTCAATTATGTTCATCTTAATGTACATGATTAATTGCACCTTTGTTATCTGCTCGCTTCAAATACAAGTGCTGTGCAAAGAGGAAATCTCTGCCCACAGGAACTCCACAGCGCCACACTGCTTTCTGTAAATATGTGGCCAGATATAGAAACTTCAGTGCTACTAAACCATTACAGTAGTGTGACAGACCAAACACTTTTTTGCATTATAGTGAAGTATAGGCAAAGTAAAATTGTTTTCGAGGAGCTATTCAAACATATTTATCCCCAGAACAGAGTGCCTGGGGATAAATGACCCGGTGTTGGCGGCCTGCTTTAGGCTATACAAGCAAAGGTCTGCAATAAACTTATAGACCTTGCTCATAACTGATCAGTTTTAATGTTATGAGGATCACTATACCACTATCCTTGTCTGATGGCTTGAACCATATCTGTACCACATCTGTCTTCAATATGAACATGTTATGTATCCAACCTTAGCCGTAGACCATGTGTTGATTCTCCATAAAACAAAACAAACAACAACTTCTGAACATGCTATTCCTGTTTAGCTATAAGCCTGTAGTACCCTTCCATGGTTCCCAAGGTTTTTTTGACATCTTAACACATCTTAAGCGTCTTATAATTGCAAATGTGTTTGATGCCTTTTCTATTTGTATAAGGTGTGGTAAAATCAGTAGAGGAAAACATGTGCACCAGTGGGCTAACATGGGGCTTCATACATCAAGGGCTTTACAGGCTACGCAATGGAGGAAAAAAAAGGTATTTTTTACATTCACCTTTCTGTCCTTCAGAAGGTCTACGGCAGGCTCACTGGAGATGCCACAGAAAAGTAATTGCAAATTCAGGCCTAGTCCAGGTGCCACCATTTATCAGAGGAGAGTAGACATGTTATCCATCTACTTTCGTGTTGTGCAGATTGATTATATATTTTTACAGGTTACAGTTTACAGATGAATTGTGTAATGCATCTGGGCATGTGGTTTATTTCGCAGATGCCAGTTTTATCGGAATGCATTTGGAAATGTAACCACAAAATAATGCTTCTTTATCATTGACCAGTTCCAAACGATGTCACGTTTACATTAAATATCAACAGGTTCTTCGTGCAAGCAGTTAAACGAATGAAAGGGATTTTTTCTTTGCATATTTTAACTCTAAGGCAAAATATTACGTGTGAGGGTATGTATATATTAAAATATAATATAATCACTGTGATTATGGTGCATCTACTGTTAATGTAATCTGACTAGACAGGGATACATACTGTAAAGTAGAATATAAGTCACTCCAAATAATGGATAGCTTTTTAGGGAGTCCATGAACGTCTGCAAATTTCAATATATAGGACTACTTAACTGACAAGAATGCACTATGGAACTTTATTTTTGAATTAAATGCACTGACCTGATTTTCTGCCACTACCTGATGTTTTGTGTTCAGTCTACCCTTATTACCTGTTTACTTATATACATCA
Source organism: Amblyopsis hoosieri (assembly GCA_027564755.1). Classification (NCBI taxonomy): domain Eukaryota; kingdom Metazoa; phylum Chordata; class Actinopteri; order Percopsiformes; family Amblyopsidae; genus Amblyopsis; species Amblyopsis hoosieri. The sequence continues at coordinate 397 of JAODUE010005206.1, read as the reverse complement.
GAGGGCCATAATCATGACTTTATACTGACATTTGACTGACACACAGAGGCAGCAATGTGATTTAGTGAACAGAGGAGGAGTGGGATCTTTTTTATGACCCCTCAAGGTAATGGGAATGGTGTCAATAATACACAGTTTGATAAATCTTACATCCAACATAGCCATATTACACACAGATGAGTTGAACTGCATGGATCTGAGTGACTAGAATACATTGATTCATATTCTCTGTGAGCTCAGGTGGGATTTTTTAGACTGGTGTATGCAGCTATTGACACATTTAACTCACTTTGAATAAATGTGTCTCTTAATGCTGTAAAAGTAATAATAATAATAATAAACTTTATTTGTATAGCACCTTTCATACACAATGTGCAACTCAACGTGCTTTACAGTT
>JAODUE010005205.1:0-10183 GCA_027564755.1 Amblyopsis hoosieri | reverse complement strand
TGATCTTGTTAATTAAAATGTCAGGAATATGTAGTTCTGAAAGAAGTTAAAATATTTATTTTGAAATAATAGCCTATTTATACATGTCAATTATAATGGATCCCAATACCATCTTAATGTACTTTGGCTAATGACTCCATATTGTTGTAGGAGAAGTAGAAATTATTATTTACCAGATAGTTGAGCGAGAGCCAGATTTGGTTAGCAATGTCAATTAATAATGTTGCCTATAAATTATATTTTAACAGTAAATTGGTAATTCTATGTAATGTAATACCCATAGACCCCCCCCCCCCTCCCTGCATGGCCTGTTGCTGCCGGCAACAGAAGTGTAGTAGTGAGGCAGAGCCAGGCTAGCTGTAGGTATGATTTAACAGCTATAAACTATAAAGTGTAACTTGTTAGAAATGCCATAGACATCTATCCGCTTATCACTGAGTCAAACGTTATTTAGTATATCTGTCAGTGTCTCCTCCTCTGACCTGGGACTTGTCTGTTAATGCTACAATTGACAGACCACTCAAATACTTCCCTTATGTTCTTAAGTACGGCACAATGTGAAAATGATTATACATAGTATTAATGCTAAATCTTGTTTGCCTACCATCACCTATTGCATCTTAACTGTCCTGGAGGGGTGGATTCCTCCCTCTGTGGTCCCTTCCAAAGATTCTTTCCCTTTTTTCCCCCATGTGTTTTTAATGGAAGTTTATCCTTGCTCGAGGGGAGGAGCAGGTTAAGGGGTGTTGTTTGTTTCCATGTGAAATGTAGGCTATACAGCCCTTTAAGACTGCAATGTGATTAAGGGCTATATAAATACAATTTACTTGACTTGAATCTGCTCTGACTAATCTGGCAAACATATACCCTGCCTGTCAGAAACACATGAATGCGTGCACTGCACACATACAACTTGTTTGATTGTAAATGGTCTTTGCAATGACAAACCAAAGGGCTCTATAGGGAGGGAGCAGAATAGGAGTGGGTGGGTATCTGGATCTTTTAACTTCTGTTTTAGCTAGCTCTAGTTGCTAACACTAATATCCTTCCTACATCAACTGTATTATCAGCAGCAAGGCAAGATTTGCTCGTGGGGTTCTCGAGGATGAGGCATGGCGTGCACCATCGCCATTATGGGCTCCTCATGTTTGATAAGGTCAGATATGGGTATGAAGACTACAATGAGCTTACACAGATTGCCATGATCAGGTTACAACAGTGGAAATGTGTCGGGTGGTGACATCGCATAAAGTTGTCTGATGCCTGTCGTTAGTACTTTTATAGTAAACTGGAAATAAACATATTTCTAGACATAAAATGTAGAGTAATGGATCCTTCATCTGTAATATGTCTCCATTTTCCCCCCACTGTTTCTGCTCTCCTGCAGAACCTAACATACGTCTGCGGGAAGCCGTGATGGAGGGTCCAGACACCAGCCAGCTGTTTGACGACACCAGCAGGATTGGCCCCGGAGTACCAGCGGGGGGCCACAGGTCAGAATACACTAGGGGTGCACAATATATCGACTCAGTATCGTTATCGCAATATCAGGTTGCGTAATATCATATGGAAAATGTTGCAGGAAGTATGGAATATTCAGTTTATTTAGTGGAGAGATGCGTCCATTAGCTGTTTAGCTTAGTTGTGTTTGATTTAGACAGAAAGTAAGATGTGTGGCTGAGGAAGCTAATGGCATGATAGAGATCGAAGACGAAAACATTAGTGGCCAAATAGAATGCCTCCTCGGTAGCTTGGACTTACTGTTGTACCGGTCCAATGTCATCAGTTGTGTCAGTTGAAAATGTGTCGTTTTGATACGTTGTTAATATATTTTGATGCATTTTCGCATATCCTTTGTGTTTTTACTTGTAGAAGTATAAAAATATCTAAATGAATATCGATATTGCAAGTTTCATGATCATTATCGCAATATCACATTTGATCAATATATCATGCAACCCTAGAATACACTGTGAATAGCGGGATGGGCGGCCATACTGAATACGGCTTGAGAAATGTCAAAGTGTGTGAGTGACACTTACACACTTTGGCCTGTGTGACCTGACTTGTGCAGACTGGTGGGCCAGTTGGTTTCTTCATTCATATCTTGTTGTGGTGAATAGCAATGGTTTGGCTGGGATTATCTAATCCTGCTGCTGTTTGAACAGTCCTGGGTGGATATCGATTTTTAGCAGGCAAACTTAATAGATATGGATGATTACCTTTACTTGAACTGAATTTGGAGTGGTAAACATTCTGTAGGTGTGGTTAAAGGTTGAGTCAGCGAGTGTAAGCCAATATTTTTTGTCAAATTCAGCGAGTATCTACTCACGATCAGCTATCTGCCCGGTCTCTGTGCATGCTGAAAAAATATAATCTGGTGTTTCTACACAGCCCTGGGTCTGCAAATAGCAATGCAAAAAAAGTGGTGCAGACTGCACCACACAACAACGTTATTCCAGCCATGGCAATGCTTGTCCAGTTTGGGGTGTGAATCTTCTGAGGGGGCACCCTAAGGCGTTGAAGGGAGAGGTATTTTTGTTTTGATAGAGAAAGACAGACTCCAGAATGACAGACTCTAACTTTAGCGTAAAGCACAGGCTGTCGTTTGCTAACAAGCCACGACCCCTATCGAGATCAACACCTTTTAGCTCTTAACGTAGTTCATAGGTCATATGAGGTCCACTGTGTGTTATGGCTGGCTGTCTATGACGTACGCACCAAGGTAAGGTGGAATGCTTCCGTGTGCACAGGAGCCAGCCAGCTGGGCCCCAAGCAGAGGGCTTTCCAGGCCAGTCCCTTCTGTCCGACCCCATGTCCAACCTGGCCATGGCTTACGGCAGCTCTCTGGCCTCCCAGGGCCGAGAGATGGTGGACAAGAATGTAAGACTTGACTCACACACCTGTTGTCTCTCTCTGTCTTGATTGCTAGCTGTCTGTCTGTCTGTCTGTCTGTCTGTCTTGTACCTGCTGACCAAGGGTGGATGTGTGCTTGTGTCGTGTTCAGCTGGACAGGTTCATCCCCATCTCCAGGCTCAAGTACTACTTCGCTGTGGACACGCTGTACGTGGGGAAGAAGCTGGGCCTGCTAGTGTTCCCCTACATGCACCAGGTAGTCCTCGTCTAACGCTTCTGTCTTGGCTGCTGGAGGTTGTGCATGTGTCTCTGTGAGGAGGACCTGGGTGTTTATTCTTCACGGCGACACTTGTGTTTTTAAAGGAGAAGGTGCTTCTCTACCCCTCCCCCTCCAGCTGACCACATTGAGCAGAGATGAAAGCTATACCAGTCAAGGGGTGAACCTTTTAGGGCCCGTGTCACGCGTTTATAGTGCCGAGAGGGCCCACAACCTAATTTTCTACACAGGTTGCATTGAAAATAGGCGCTTTCACGGCGTTGAAAATGCATTTTGGTGGACACAGGCCCTTAATCTTTCACCAGCCCGGTAAAGCCTCTCAATTTTAGCAGCTGTGTGAAAATCTGTCCGTTTCTATTCAGTTAGCTGAAGGGCGGGCCAATCGTTTGCTAATGATCTGATTGACATCTATTGGCACCACTTGGCTGACAGACTTCCAATTGGACACACCCACACTTATATGCAGGAGGAGCTCATTGTCAGGAATATCAGTATGGTCTTAGTTATTGTTATCAGTTATTGCTGCTACTCTCTGTGGAGACTGTCGATTTGACAAATTGGGATTTTATATCTTCAGTGCAGCTTGACGGAAGTCTGCCCATCTTCTGCAAGAGACTTATGACCCACCTGTGGAATCTACACTGGTACCTGTCTCGGCCACTGACCTCTGACCTCTGCATCATAGCTATCCCATTATCCAAACCTCTATCAGTGCATTTACAAGGACTTTATGAGGCTTATCCTGGTTTTGATCATATTCAGGATATGGCATTTACATGACCACAGAGAAATCAGGTTGTTCATATCCCCGTATACATGTTGCAAATACAGTATCCCAGTTTCTTTCGGAGTACTTCACAAAACTGTCTTTCTCAAAACTGCGAAAAGGGCTTATCGCAGATTCTGAAATCAATATTTGGTGTTTACATGCATCAATCCAAAAATATATTATTATAAGATAATTTCGTTCCTGCTCTGTTTGTATCAACTCTTTGAAGGTTAAGCACTTTGTTAGTATTTAGGCTGTTGGTAATTATTTTTAGATTTAATCATGTTTTTGGAGGAAATGTATATTGTACAATGTATTAGTTAAGTTAGCATGATGACATGCTGTTGTCATTAATATCCTAACAAAATTGCATTTGGTTAGGACCCACCGGTATATAGTTATTGACTAGTGTGCTAGTTGACCGATCGCAAGCCCCACCCCCCTTGGGAGGTGGGGCTCAGTGGGGTCATTGGAGGACATGGCGAAAAGAAGTGTGGCTTTGGAATCGGTCAATTCCAATAAGGACTGGTTCATAGTCTGCGCAAGCTACGGGGACGCAAACGCATCGAGCTGCGCAAGGAGGGTTTTATGCGTACTTGCGTAGCAAAATGTGTTGTCCTATTCTTTGTAACGCAACACAAGTGCGCCTGCCGTTTCACCCGACAAGGCTCAGCACACCGACTGACACGCGTTCTCTATGTGCTGAAAATACGCGCGTTGCACTTTCATTTGCGTTCACGTCCGAGTAGCTTGCCTGGACTGTGAACCAGCCCTGAGTCTGCTCCAATGTTTGTGAATGGTGCTGCAGAGCTGGGAGGTGAGCTACCAGCAGGACACCCCCGTGGCCCCCCGCTTCGACGTGAACGCCCCTGACCTGTACATCCCTGCCATGGGCTTCATCACCTACGTGCTGGTGGCCGGCCTGGCCTTGGGCACGCAGAACAGGTACACACACACACACCTGCGTGCTATGGCCTTGGTGCCCAGCGAGACTTGGGGCATTATTTGCACTGAGAGCTCCCACCACAACCTCCATTTTCAGAGGGCTTCTCTCAAGTGCTTATTGTTGCTAGGTTACAAACAAAACATCTTCCAGAGCTTCCGCATGACTTTGTTGTGAACGTCAACAGTAGTAGGTCACGGCTATAGTATGCAATTATAACTTTAGTTGGCGTCTTCTAGAGCTTCTGCATTCATTTGTTTGTTTGTTGGACACGTTTGTGCAGTTTCTCCAAAGAGAGTTGTGCTTTTATTGCATTAGTTAGACATAACGCAGTGTGTGTGTGTGTGTGCGCGTGCGTGCACAAGAGAGAGAGACAGTAGGTGGCCACGCTGTCGTTTCTGATGTTCTCAGAGGGGACAGACCACCACCATTGCCCCTCTCTCTTCCCAGGTTCTCTCCAGAGCTGCTGGGGGTCCAGGCCAGTTCTGCCTTTGTGTGGCTGGTCATGGAGGTGCTGGCCGTCCTCCTGTCCCTGTACCTCGTCACCGTAAGCACCGACCTCACAACCATAGACCTGCTGGCCTTCTCTGGATACAAATATGTCGGGTACGAGGTTTCGGTTTTGTGCCTTTACGTCGGCTTAGTTGACGTTTAGCAACAGAGTGCAGGTATGCAGACTACAGCTAAAGTCTCTTTCTCTCCCCCCCCCCCTCCCCCAGGATGATCATCGGGGTGGTGTCGGGCCTGATCTTTGGCAGGCTAGGATACTACCTCTCTCTGCTGTGGTGCTGTGTGGCCATCTTTGTCTTCATGGTGAGAGCACATACTGGAATATAGCTTTGCAAACCACAGACGGCACTGGGATGAATGGCTTTACAAGCTATGCATAGTTCGTGTTTGTGAGGCTATTTATTCTATATTTATTCTAGTGAATATAATAAATAGCCTTACAAAATTGTAGGTAATTTTCAAAAATGTTTTTAATGAAAATATTTGCTCCCCAGTGTACAAGAGTGATGCACTAGACCCTATATACTACTGTAGGCTGTGTAGGTAGTTGTGTGTTACAGTATGTAATTGGTAGGTTGGGGCTACAGGGTTGAGAAATGCAGCTCTAGACCTCTTAACAGAAGTGCTCTCAGAATTGGCAAACATTTGCGAAAATATTCAAGCAGTTTTCGTTTTTTCTTTGAATTCGCACTCGAACGTTTGCAAACACAAGCAAACATTCTGAGGAGGTAGTTCTTGGCAAACACACCGACGGTAGTCGAAGTGTGACCGTTTAAATCTAATGTTGTAATGTTTACACAAAACGTTCGAAGCTAACGGGTTTTCCAATGAACGCAGCTCAGGGTGTAGTCGGTCTTCACCTGCAGGGCTCCTTCTCGTTGCCGAGTCTCTAACAGGTCCTTTGCCGCTCCTCCTCCAGATCCGCAGCCTGCGTCTGAAGCTGCTATCTGAGGCTGCGGCCGAGGGAAGGCTGTTGAGAGGGACCAGAAACCAGCTGCGCATGTATCTCACCATGGCTATAGCGGCAGCACAGCCCCTCTTCATGTACTGGCTGACCTACCACCTGGTCAGATGAGGCCCAGGGGAGACACGCTCATAAAGAGTCTGAGGAACAGCTAGCTCATCACTCACATACAGAGATATGACTCTTGAGGAACATCTCATCATCCTTGATACACACACGCGACTCTCTTGAGGAACATCTCATCATCCTTGATACACACACACTACTCTCTTGAGGAAAATCTCACCTTCTTACACACAATTATCTTGAGGAACATCTCACCTTCCTACACACAATTAACTTGAGGAACATCTCATCTTCCTACAGACACACACGACTCTTGAGGAACATCTCACCTTCCTAACACGCGACTCTCTTGAGGAACATCTCACCTTCCTACACACAATTATCTTGAGGAACATCTCACCTTCCTACAGACACACGCACACAGCTGTGACTTGAGGAACATCTCATCATCCTTAAGAAACACACACAACTGAAGAATATCTCGTACCTCAGACACTCACGACAAAAGAATATGATCCACACACACAGATCAGAATACTTAGGCTGTATTTCCTGACCTCCATCAACAGAGAACATACTCGCCAAATGAGAATCCAAGGTGGCCACATTTTCCTTCTGACCTTTGTCAATGTCTTACACATTCTCCTTTTGTAATTGTGTACAAATGTGCATTGTCTGTGAATAGCTTTCAGTGTTTTATATATTATGTAATTTTTCTTATAATTTTCTTTAAAGGTATATTTATACTGTATGTTCATGTACTGATAATTATTGGTATAGAACACACTAACGGTGGGTCCACAAGGAAACAAACTTTGTTTTCTATTGCATCCTAGCAAACATTTCAATAGACATGAGATTATCTGTCAATAGTCTTACTTCTACTTTAAAGTAAATTATCTGTGCTGTTAGTAATAATGCCCCAGTGCTGGTCTTGTTTGGGGAAATTAATGTGGTTTCTTTATTTGCTAAAGATTCCTGCATAGAATTTCATTCATTGCCTACATAGGTTATTACGCATTTCTAGTATTCATGTAGCATAGCCCACTATTCAATGGAAAATGTTATGTATAAACTACTGAATTTTCAAGATAGGCTCCATTAATTTAAATATAATACAGAAATATTCCGCAATACTTACATTTTTCAGAAATGTTATAAACAATACTGGGATACAATTGTTCTTGTACTGACTGTGAGGTGCTTTGTTAAATTTACCAAAAAATATTGTCAATCTTTTATTGAACAGAAATATTTAGTCTGGCTCCAGAATTTAGATTAAAGTGTCAAAATGTGTAGAACAAAATGGCAGTAAACATAACATTTATGCTCTTGACAGAAAACGTCTTATGCAGAACAGAACAAACGATCATTTACAATATATTAAAAGTCTGCTTTCTGACTCATCCTGGTAATGTTTCATTTCTAGAAGCCTCTCCTGTAATTAATGGCAGATATTAGCCTGCTGCGGAGAGTCTTCTTGGCTGGGTATCTCTCATACTTGGGCAAGAGCAACAGGGAGTGGCAAGTGAGGGATTCTGGGTAATGGAGTTCTGTTGAGTCTGGCAGGGGACTGATTGTCATGGTGATGGTTTGCATACCAAGGATGGGAACACGTTCACAGCCTGTTAGAAACACTGGGTATATAAAAAAAAAAAGGAATCTTGGTGAAAGTGAATAATATAATACAATTTCATAACTGCTTTCTTCGGTTAAGTCTTGTTTCTTTATGCTTTGGTCTATAATGATGTGTATAATGTATATCATTTTTATAGGGATGGCACCGATACGATACTGAGATCTATATACAGTATATCGCTAGATTGGTGACAAGTGGACAGTTGTAACCGATCCATGGGGCTAATCCAATTAAATGAATTTACACGCATAGGTCTACTGTCAAGCATCAGCCATGTCTAACCTACACAGGCCACAGCATTAGCAGCAGGTTTATAAAATGCATTGAAGTCCTAAAATAGACATTGGCACTTTGAAACTTAAAACTTAATTTAACACTGGAATCAGATCGGTACTCGGTATCGGCCGATACCCAAAGTGCCGGTATCTGTATCGGGACTGAAAAAACTGGATGGTGCCATCCCTATAATTTTATGCTCGTTTTCACTCCAAAACAAAAAAGGACTACAAAATGACTACAAGTTGACATGGCTTAGTCCAGCTGAATAGGATTGAATTGGATTGCTGTTTTCAGTTATTCTGATGATCCTGGAGCCCCAAGATGCAGTGTGTTCCCTCTTATCAATACATTGATTATTGATTATAACCATTATGGAGTTTGAGACTCACAGAGAAACTTTTTCTTCTGGTCTGCTGTCATCTCATGGAACACCTCCCAGAATATCACAATGCTGGGATGCATGGCATCGTACCCTCCATCATACACGGTGTTCTGGGCCGATATAGATAAAGCATGGTGTGTGATTCAAGTGTAACGTTGGAGAAAATATTACAAACAACATTATAGGCTGCTTATGAATCTCAACGTGGGATTTCTGTGGAAACAAATAAAAAATGTTCCTAATCGTCAAACAAATAATAATGAATTAGTTCTAAATCTTTAGATTATGTATCCATTTTCTCTGCTGCACATGGATTAATTATGTTTTACAGCTACTTTTCACATGAAAATATTGCATTTTTATTAAATATTCCATTTCCATATGAAAAAACATTGCAAACATTATTATTACATGTCACAGTCTATCTTTGAGCCAAAAATGACATTAAATATATTCACATTGAGCCCTTTCCATACAAAACAAATTCCAAACCTTCTTAAACACTTGCCAGTCGTAGTTCTCTAGGCCTCCCATCACACCTCTTAACTCCTCTGGCTGGAAGAAGTCCACCACATCTCTGTCGCACACCTTGTAGAAGCCTCTCTTGAACTCCTCAAACACACCCTCCACTGACGTGGTGAAGCAGTAGTTGATGAAGGCATCAACAAACTCCTTTCTGTCAAAACAGAAGTTAAAATGTTAAACCCAAAGGTGCATTTTTATGTCTGTATTACTTGTGAGGTCACTGGTGGATATACAGAACATCTTGGCAACCTCACATTGCAATATTGCCCAAAAGTGAAGATTTAGATGTGAATATATACACTACGGTAAAAAACAAAACAAATAAAAAACATAACAGATCTATGAACATATAATATATTCCCTGAGCTGGTACTAAATATATACGTTGACAACATTTAAAGTTTTTTTATTTTTTATTATCAGAAATGACTTACAGAACATTAGTGAATATGAAAGTGAGTAAGTTATACACTGGTTATCATAAACACTGTAACCAGACATTTCTACTTGGTTGGTATTGTCTAAAAACTTTCTAGGTCTCCTCTAGAGTTAAGCTACAAACTAACTATGCGCTTATAATCAGGACATACTTATTGGAGCTTGTGACCATCTTTGGGTTTTCTCCATTCCCCAGATCGACTTTTCTGCCATCCCAGTGAATCTGCAACAAACAATAACTGCAAGTATAAACAGCAGCTCCCAAGGCATTGTTTGCACTACCATTCTCTGGTACATCAACTGTGATGATTGATAATCTACCGTGAAGTCTAGGTCCAAGTTTTCAACATCATCAGATGTGCAGTCATCCAAGATGTGGCGTAGACTCCTGAAAGGATTGAACACGCTTATTATTTTAATAGATGTAACACATCAAGATGCCACAATAAACTATAATGGTAATTAATGCTCTGGACATAATGTGTCAAGTCATGTAACTTCATCCTTACTCTGCTGTTACAGGTTCAAATTCCTT
>JAODUE010005204.1:0-10184 GCA_027564755.1 Amblyopsis hoosieri | reverse complement strand
TTGTATTTTATTCTACAGTTGTGAAGCACTTTGTGATTTTTATCTGTGAAATGTGCTATATAAATAAATGTTACTTACTTACTTAAATAGAGTCTATTTCCAATTGACAGTATGTGGGACAACCTAATGTTAGTGAACCCGTTACAGGAATGAACATTTAACGTTGTGAGGTGAGTAAAACTAGGGACTGTTTGTTGAAACCATGACCATATCGTTTTATGAAACACCGTGCGTACCATTGTACCATCTTACCTGTACATTTCTTGGGGCTTCCAGGCCGTTTCCCATGCATTCCTAGTTTACAGTTGAAATTATCCTCCCAGAACTCTGCGAACCACACGTTCCTTCGATTGTTAGACAGCGAGCGGCTACGGAAGTACCGGTCAAACGCTGTGAAAATAAAAAAGAAAATCTATTGCACTAACATCATTTGTTAAAAGTTTCTTCTTATATTCCCCACTGTTTTAAGCAAGACACGCGTTCATTAATCCCCTTGTCTAGTTTTGTCTGCTGTGAGCTTATCTATGTAATCCATAGACCCCCGGTGTGTGTGCATCTTGTATCGACTGCAGATGTAGACTGTGTTTCATTTAAACTTCTGACTTGGACTTCAAGTGTCTCTCTTGTAGTCTTGCGCTCGCTCCAGGAGTCAATCATCTAATGGAGAGATCGGACAGAGAGCAAATGAGGGCGTCCACCATGGCCTAATGGCAAGGCTTGCTTCCCACAGCGAACGCTGTGTAGAACTCTGTGCTCCCTGTCCCGCTGTTACCAAAGCTATTAGCTCTCATATACGCGCACACAATTATATGGAGGACGCTAATAGAATGGGTGCTTTTTTCAGAATTTGTAGGGAGAACACAGCTTTGGCTAATCAGATCACAAATAGATATGTTTGATTTAGGTGTGCTAATGACAAAGCATTGACAGCCTGTCGATAGTATTTGTACAGTACAGTAGTATACTGTAGTACAAGTACAGTATAATTCAGTATTGTCAACGCTTGCTATTAAGCACGTTGAAAGTTGCAGCTGCGTTTTTCCTACACTGACATGTCTGAAAGTGTCCGTCATGCTGCATTCAATAGAACAATCACGAAAGAACAAAGATGGACATTCCCAACCTCCTAAAAATGGCTTTGAAATTGACAACTTGGTGTTACTTTTTGTGAACCACCAGAAGTTTCTGTGGCTATATATAACATGTGACAGGCCCTGCTGCTTGTTAGTTAGTCTTGGTCATCGGGGCTGATTGGGTGCACCTGGGCCCACGCTTCCCCTGGCTTTAAAAAGATTCACTGCGTGTCTCGTCTCTCCAGAACAGTCCCTTCTGGCATTGCACCTTACTGTGGCAATTGTACTTTGTTTTCTACACACGACAACATATTGAACTACATGATTTCCCATGCCTACATGCACTTACACTGATTTACAGATTTACACACCTCACTTGTAATAAATTGGATTTCTGGCCTTGTGTGTATGACTTTCCTATTTTATTTCATGAGTCCGGTTATGATAAACACATGTAACAAAAATCAAAAGCCAATATATGTAAACGTTAATAGTTTTTATTGCTGATTTAACCATTAGAGTACAAAGTTTGGCATATTTGTTTCTAGAAGTCAAGTTTGGAGGTCAGAGCTTCTAAATTAAAATTACAGGTTGCAGGCGCAATCAACTAATTAGGACATTTTATTTTACAATTTCCCAGTTTCAGTGCAGACATTTTTTTTTATATACGTTTATGTTAAGTTAAAGGTATAGTCAGCTACTGCAAGCTAATTGCCACTCACATCAACAAAGCCTTGTGGAGCGGCGCCGTGGAGGGATTTTGATTTGATCTTGAAATTAGAAAGTGTTCTCAAGAATGACTGACCCTGCCTTTAACCCTCAGCTTTGACAGGCAGTTAACGATATATTTATTATCTGAATACATGCTGTATAAATGTGATTATATACATCCACACAGTACTCCTTTGTCTTGCCACTAAATCTTATGACATATTCTTACCGTCCACAGACGCTCGTTTGGGCAGGATAGTGATGGCTCCCTCAGCCACCCTCTCCTGACCAATCACAGGGGAGATCTTGGATCCCCAGCTGTCTGAGCCCACCCACATGAAGTGACCGGTCTGATTGTTTTTTCTGGCGGCATCGAGAACCCGTCTGAGTGACAAAGAAGTTGGTAGTCAAGAGCTGTTTCCAACACTAGGCTGCATACATTTTCTAGAATTGATTGAGTGAAAGATGCTGACATTGTGTTCATTCACACTACAGGTTCATGGAATTTACAATACAGGTAATTTAGGAGACATTCAGAAGAAATTATATAAATTATGGGCTCTTAAATGTAAGTATTACCAAGAATAGAGTTAGTAGTGAGTCACAGTACATTAGGAGTAGCTGGCTGTTTGAATAGGTGGGTGTTACGTAAGCAGTAGTAACCGCCTGCTGTGGTATTTAGACAGAAGAACTGATTAAACATAATACAACAGCAGCATAAAACAAAATACAATAAATGGTAGAGGAGCGCCTGTTTTAGTGCACATCACGTACCGGATATCATCCTCATTAGCGAACATGATGATGGCCCTGGCGTTGGATGTCTCCAGCAGGCGTCTGATGATTTTATCAAACTCCCCTGGTCTGGGCTCCCTGGGGATCTTTAGAGACTGGGCGATACAGACACCACCTGAGAGAGAGAGAGAGAGAGAGTTTTATCAGCACTGGACATCACCATCTTCCATTTCATGGTTCACTCAAAGAAATATATGTACATACTTTTTTTGTTTAAAAACATTTTACATACAAAAAATAATCCCAGTGTTCACCGTAAACAAAACTCCTTTATAATCTCACACCTTCTGGAACTCCCCTACATCACCCATCATGTTCTAAAATGTATATTCTAGCATTAATCTTCCCTTCACCATCCCTTTAAACATTGATAGCCTGTCATGATCCAGAGAAAGAGAGAGAGAGAGAGAGAGAGAGAATATACTTTTGGAATATATGAATTCGCATTGTATTGAAACATCAAGTCATCATACATAATTTAGAAATAAACATACAAACCAAAAGAATAATTACTTGAACGAAAAATAATAAAGTAAATACAAGAAAGTATGAAAGACTGAATGAAGGAACACACAAAGGCAAAGACAAAATAAAGCAATAAACAAAGCAGGATATAAGGGTGGAAGGCAAATACATCATATTAGGAGAAAACACTAAAAAGAAGAGAGCAAGGGCATAAACATTTCATCAAAAGTTATTGATAAGAAGTGGATGAAGCAGATAAAGAATGGGAGAAGATAGACAGGAGGAGGAAATGGGAGCAAATAAATATATGAAGCAACAACACCGAGATTAAGAACCAAATGAAACATTCTACATCTACAACATAGTACAGTGTGTACTACGCCCACATTGGGTAAACATTGCTAGGAACAAATGGGAATTAAAAATTAATTATAGGTCGACCGATAGAGGATTTTAAAAGGCTTATATAATACCGACAGTTTAGTGCCGGAACAAAGCCGATTGATCGGCCGACAACTACAAATGCCAAAATAACAGCAGCATATAACAATTCATTGGCTTGTCAAGTCATTCGCATTTTATAACAAGTGATAATTTTTAAAACATTTTGTAAAAGCCTTTCTATTAATTATAATGACGTACTGTATACTGTAAAATAAAAACTAAGTGTATGAGGTATAGGCTATATTACTCTGAACACAATGTTACAATATAGGCCTACTTAGTAGCATCAAATGCCCACCAGATGGCAGTATGAGGTTTGCTTCCAGGACCAATGTTTATTTTAATCAGGAAGGGAATCTTACAGATAGATTCAAAATTACCACTAAAGGGTAAGGGAAACGATATGGGTTGCTTTTAAAAACAATAAACATAATGTCTCACATATTGTTTTAGTAAGCAAGTTGCAACATACTATGCTATATCCTGTGCTTGCTATCTTATAGCTTGTTATGATACCGGATAGCCGCTGCTCCTTTCCGTCGAAAGGAGCCAGTTGAGGTGGTACAGGCATCTACAGTAGTAAGGATGCCGCCTGGGTGCCTCCCTTGGGAGGTGTTCCAGGCATGTCCAGCTGGCAAGAGGCCTCGGGGAAGACCCAGGACTAGGCGGAGAGATTATATCTCCACACTTGCCTGGGAACGCCTCGGGATCCCCCCCGCAACCCGACTCCGGATAAGCGGGAGAAGATGGATGGATGGATGGATACCGGAGAGCCTATTACTGTTGTGTTTCACTTCTACTGTTGCTAAAAATCTAGGAGAACTATTCTTTCTTATCACAAACAATTATATTGACAAAAAAAATGTATTTGACAATCTACTTGGAAGCCTTGAGGTCTAGTATTCCAGATGAACAATTTACAATTCGTTTCATTAAGCTTTTACAGGCATTTTGTAACACTGGCATATCTGGATCTGGTGGCGGGTCTGTCAGCTTTCTATGAAGTTGTTTAGATATGACCACTGGACCTATTTTGTGCTACAGACTTGCATTTAACAGCTAGCCAAATACTAACAACCATGTTACAGTACTTGCTAGCAGACAGACTGGCAGAAGGTATTCTGAGAAAACAACTACTGTATATAACAATAATGCATATACTGTAAACAAAATATTAACATAAATTCTCAAATGGAAGGCAGTTAGGCTAAAACGCAAAAAAGCCGTTTATCGTGACTCTTTATTTATATTGTCTAGCAGCAGCATGAAGTCCCCCACGCTCGAGTTAACTCCACCCAGAAAATCTACAGAAACACACAAATTGAAATAAATATTGGAAATATTTTGCGATTCAAATGGAAGTTGATTTTCATAGTTTGTTTGTGTTTACATTAAGCATCTATATCCTTCAATGATATGTTAAGAATACAATGACTGATTTCTCTTGCCTCTAACAAACAACCATATTCATAATTCACCAATAAACCTGTCTCTGTCTATCACGACAGGCCTACATGCACGTTCGTGATAATGTCTCTTTGTGAGTATGTGCTTGTGCTCATGTGCATGCATGTGTGAGTGAATTATGTCCAAACCCTTTTGCCCGCCTTTTCCAGCCCACTGATTGAACATATGTACTGTCTGTCACATTTACTATATCACACCCCTTAATCGCACACAAACGCTCATTAGCCTTAAATTAATGGCCTCTCAAGGATAATTACCAAATGACAGTAAACCTTCTGTACAAGCACACACAAACCCACACACACATAAAGCAGAGATAAATACCTGCACATTTTCAAATACTTTCTCATGGATACACACATATACATACATACAGGTTATAACATGCACCCTTGCTACAGTAGCTTGACTCTCCTTGTCAATAGTTTCTATGGAATGTGATACAGTAGCCCACTGTCACACTACACAGTAAAAATGCACACACGTATTCTTAAGTTGCATCGGCCATCTCATGACCATAAAACACACGTCCAGACCCAGCTCCAGTATACAGTAGGCCTGAAAGACTTAATGTCTTTCATGTTAACAAAAAAACACAATAAACAACTAATTAACAGCATTATTATGCACCTATGGCATTGAGTTCAAAGCCAGCGTTTTCATTATCACTCGTAGAAAGTCTAGTTACTGTAACACAACATTCGCTGTGTGAACACAGCTATGAGATAGATACTGTTATATATCAAAACCTTTCATCGGGAAATCACTGCAACACTGCATGAAAGAGTGACTCTAGAGCCATAGAGAAAAGAGTGAGCATTTTCTCTAATAATTTAATGGGGGATGCTCTTCACTGCTGGCTGGGTACTTTAGTGAGAAAGGACAAGGAAATGGTCTTAGTTGGGCTGGATCACAGAAGTCCCTTAATTCATTATGCTATTCAGCACTTCCAGGAGATTAATCCATAAAGAAAACTAATTGAATTATGGGTTCCGCGTCCACTTGGGGACCTAACAGCAAGCTCAAAGTTTCCCTCTAATTCCCTGATTATTGCTGCTTGACGGACTATGGCATATTCCTTATGTGTCCATATGTGCCTGTGATTGAAGTGTGGGGGCGTGTGCAGATAATGCACACTGCCACGCGTGCATTCGTGTGGGCGCCTGTACTCCCGGCGAAGATGAACATCTCGACTAGCGTGGTGAGGAAATTCAATGTGAAATGCGTCCAGCGTTTAAATCTCTTCCTCCCCAGAGTGAAACACTCCCAGACGATAATTAACTCCATTCTGTTGCAAGATTAAACTCATTCCGTTTCAGGACGGTAAATGGTACCGTCCCATCGCTTAATTAACGATCTGCTTCCTTCCTATACTCGCTGCTTTGCCCCATTTCATCTCCTCGCCGCTGCAGGCGTGACCGGAGAGGAGCCAGATCCCCTCCCTCCCCGCCACGTGACCTGTTGCGTCCCATTGTATCCCATCATGCATTTCTGTGGCTAAGCATGTGATGGCTGTTTATTTCTATTACTTTTATTTTAATATTTAAAAGTACTTTACAGTATAACTAACCTACTAAGTAATAACTTTGGTTCTATCAAATAGAAAGTGCCAAGTGTACTGTACACATTCCCCATGTTGAATTTGGAATAAGTGGCATGGTTCCGGCTACAGTGCCTTGAGTGTTTTTTTCAGTTTTCTTTGGAGGAGGAGGTAAGGTCCCAAAAGCAAGACAGGGTAGAGCTCAGGGGATTTAATCCACAAAAACACCAGCAACAGACAACCAGGACATTTGGTAACAATCCAACAAGACTTAAGAAAACACTAGGGCTTAAGAACAGACACAAGACAGACCATTGGACAAAGACAACGAGGGGCAGGTGAAACTAATAACAATAAACACGGGGAAAACATTGACTGGAAGACAATGGCAGTGTTCCACAATCCTGGTCCTAGATGGCCGCTGCCCTGCATGTCTCCCTGCTACAACACACCTGATTCACATGAATAGCTCGTTAATCAGGATTCTAACGACCCATTCATTTGAATCAGGTGTGCTGGAGCAGGGAGACATCTAAAACACGCAGGATAGCGGCCCTCCAGGACCAGGCTTGGGGAACCCTGGACTAGGGAGAACAAATAAAACACACCATGAGAGAACTACTGTATGACAATAAGGCCTCATTCAGAATAACCCATTGTTCTGGGTCTTATTTGCACTATACATTTACGGCATTTGGCAGACGCTTTTATCCAAAGCGACTTACATGTAGTACATTTGTCAGTAGTTGGACAGGTCATATACCAGCAATTATAAGCAAACAATATTCCAAATAGAACAAATGCAGCATAATGTCATTATACCTATTACCACATAGTCAAACATATAAAGTGCAAAAGGTAATGGCCTAGCTAATAAAGTGCAATAAGTAATGGTCTAGCTAATAAAGTTTATTTTTATTTATTTTTTTATAAATAGTGAGATAAGAGCATGAAAAGTAAGTGCAGGACTTCATTAGGAGTGCTAAGAGGTGGCGAGGTCACTTGTCAAGGTACCAAGGTACTGCATCTCCTTCATCTCTTGTCTGTGTGTCAAGGTGTCCCTGTGCAAGACACCTAACCCATTCTGCTCCCAATGTGATAATACCTTGCATGGCTATAAGCACCTTCTGTGGGTTAGAACAACTCTATACATGCAGTCCATATACATTTAGTTTTGCATAACCAAAATGTGCATGTATTATATATTCTGATTACGGTGGAAAAAGTGCCATGTTCCTGTCTTTGTCATAATCTCTATCACAAACTTTTATTTTGGCATCTCAACAATTGCAAATTGAGGAGGACATTTTTATTTACTAAATGAATAGTGGCGCGAACCAGCATAGCTATAAGACGCAAAGAAAAAGAATCCTCTTTGGTCCAATATTTTAATATTTCCTTAAAGATAATCAATGTAACCTCATTGATAATATTGCTAAGAACAATGTTAAGGGTGTGGGTGAAAAATAAATAAATACAAATATTTATTTGGGAGGTAGAATAATATAATAAAGCTTTAGTTAGCCAGGTAATCTGCTGTAACAGTACCATTACTCATTACGACGGGTAGCCTCTCACAAATATAAGTATTAATGGGGGGCAGGATGGTCTGGGTGTTGGGCTCCCAGCTGAAAGGTTGTGGGTTCAAACCCTGGTGTTGACCTACCTGTAAGCATCCTTGAGCAAGATGCCTAACCCCTAACTGCTCCCGGTGGTTGGTTGCACCTTGCATGACAGCAATCGCCATCGGTGAATGTGTATGTGAATGGGTGAATGTGAGGCAAAAATACTGTAAAGCGCTTTGAGTGGCCGAAAGGTTAGTAAAGCGCTATATAAATGCAGTCCATTTACCATATTAAAACATTTTATTATCGAAAAGCAAAGAAGCATTTTTGTTTCTTACCTTCGCTCAGCATTCTATTTAAGTGCTGAGGTGGGTTAAGGAGACCTGAAGCTATCAGTAAAGTGGGTTCTGGATGTTGTTGAAAAGCTAAATTGTATCCTCCAACAAAAGGTTAGTAATTTGTAGATGAAATAAAAAGTATGTGGCGGTATTTCAAACTAGCACACTAATCTAAAAGTATTCCTAGCTAAAGGGACAATGTCTATGTCTTTCATGATTCAATATAATGTGCTATAGCTATAGGCCGAGTAAGTGTGTGAAGCCAGTTTTATAGCTGCCTGCTATATTATTGAGATCCTAGCAGGCAACAATGTGAATTACTGTATATTTTTACAACAAATGCTTGTCTGCAATGGCAAAACCATATTACAGAAACACATACAGTATATCACACTCATAATCAACGCTTTGTGGACAGCTTACTGTATGTGTGTAACAAACCACAAAAAAGTGAGATCGGCAATGCCATCATGAACACATAAAGCAGAGAGGAGAAAAGTCAGTGCCATCAAATAAACATTTAAAAGTAGATGTAGATTAACCAGCAGATACTCAGCCTGTGGAGCAGAGAGAAACTATCTCACTGCTGTCTCTGTATTATTTGTTCATGAACCCAATGTTAACGTCCAACCAAGTCTGAGTCGTCCAGTGACTACTTGATAAATTAAAACTATGTCTCTCTCCGGAACTGTGCTATATCGTCGTCTGCCATTTGATATCTTCTTTCGTGTGCGCTCTGATGTGCACACACGCTCTCTCTCTCCACACAGTGAGCCCTGCCTGGCATTTTTAATTGATTTTAATAGCGTGGCTTGAAGTTATGACTCTAACAGCCAGCTACTCGTATCAGCCCATATGTCGCTGTGCCCATGGCGTACCCTGCATGACGTCTCCTCAACCCAACTGGCAGTGAACACACACACACACACTACTCTCCTGGTCTCTCCTCTCTTTTTTTGTTATTCAGCACACACACACAAGCGTGCATACACACAAAGAGAGCTTGTAAGATATTTACTGTAAAGCTCGACTACAGAGACGCTCGCTGGCTGACCTGGTTTCAGAAAAAGAACAAAATAATGGTCTATACATACTGTACAGTACTGTGTGTGTGTGTGTGTGTGTGTGTGTGTGTGTGTGTGTGTGTGTGTGTGTGTGTGTGTGTGTGTGCATGCACATGCACATGTAAAGGCCTACGTGTTTCTATTTACACACACACACACACACACACACACACACACACACACACACAAAGGGAGTGTCAAATACAAGCACACAACAAAATGCACACCTATGGATTATTACATAAACAAACATGCAGTGCTCCTCCCACATAGACACAAATAAACACTGACAATCATTCCTTGTCTCCACCCTCATTAGCGCTGCTTTCAAATTAAAAGTTGCTCCCCGACACTTTACTTTAAAGCTTTGTTCCAGGTCTCGGGGTATTGCAGCATGAGTCTTTGAAGTCAGTTGTTTTTTTATTTTATTTTGGAACATGCATACACTGTACTACACTGAACAACATTATATATTATAACACTTTTGTTTTTTATCAACTCAATGCGAAGGAGATGTGTTGCACTGCGTGAGGAAAATGGTGGTCACACCAGATACTGACTGGTTTTAAGACCCCCACCCCCAATACAGTGAAACTGCACATTTTCGAGTGGCCATCCTAAGGCACACCTGTGCAATACTCATGTTGTCTGATCTGCATCTTGATGTGCTACACCTGTGAGGTGGATGGATTATCTCGGCAAAGGAGAAGTGCTCACTAACA
>JAODUE010005203.1:0-10185 GCA_027564755.1 Amblyopsis hoosieri | reverse complement strand
GTTCTGGCCATACCTTAGATTACATGTAATGTGTTCTGGCCGTACCTTAGATTACATGTAATGTGTTCTTTCCATACTTTAGATTACATGTAATGTGTTCTTTCCGTACCTTAGAGTACATGTAATGTGTTCTGGCCGTACCTTAGAGTACATGTAATGTGTTCTGGCCATACCTTAGATTACATGTAATGTGTTCTGGCCGTACCTTAGATTACATGTAATGTGTTCTTTCCATACCTTAGATTACATGTAATGTGTTCTTTCCGTACCTTAGATTACATGTAATGTGTTCTTTCCGTACCTTAGAGTACATGTAATGTGTTCTGGCCGTACCTTAGAGTACATGTAATGTGTTCTGGCCATACCTTAGATTACATGTAATGTGTTCTGGCCGTACCTTAGATTACATGTAATGTGTTCTTTCCATACTTTAGATTACATGTAATGTGTTCTTTCCATACCTTAGATTACATGTAATGTGTTCTTTCCGTACCTTAGATTACATATAATGTGTTCTGGCCGTACCTTAGATTACATGTAATGTGTTCTTTCCATACCTTAGAGTACATGTAATGTGTTCTTTCCGTACCTTAGATTACATGTAATGTGTTCTAGCCATACCCAAACCTGGTCCTCGGGGAACACTGCCCTGCATGTTTTGAATGGCTCGTTATCAGGATTCTAATGAGCCATTCATTTGAATCAGCTGTGTTGGAGCAGGGAGACATCTAAAACATGCAGGGCAGTGTTCCCCGAGGACCAGGGTTGGAAAACACTGCCTTAGAGTAATGTGTTCTTTCCATACCTTAGAGTACATGGCGCCGCTCAGCACCACACCATTGCGGATCCAAATGACGGAGGCGGCCGGCTTGGCGTTGTCAGCGTGGCAGGTGAGGTTGAGGTGGTCCCCCGCTCGCAGACTGACCACCGGGGCGCCCAGTATCACCGGCTCATCGGGGGGCACTGTGAGGCAGGGAGACAGTGGCGTGATTTGGGGGTCTATCAGCGCAGCATTGCCGCGGCGATGGCACTTTAAAAGGCGGAGTCAGCCATGCTGGAAGAACTTCCTTCAATGCCCTAGGGTGGTCCCGCAGAACAACCCCCCCCACACACAGGACACATGCTTCTGCCAAGGCTGAGATAGCGTTGTAAGGTGCGGTCTGCACCACTTTGTTAGTTTGCTTGTTTGAACCTATTTGCAGCACACAGAACGGAGAGCTAGCGGACCTTCGTGGTGAACGTGTTTGCTTTGAACGATATGTGCAAACATTCCAAAAATATTAGATTTAAACCGTCACCCTTCGCCCAGCTTCAACGCGTGTTCGCCGAGAACTACCCCCTCAAACCGTTTGCTTTTGTTTGCAAACGTTCGCAGCGAACACAATGCGAACGTTCACAAACGTTCACTATGTTCGCCAATACTGAACGCACCTCTGATCTGCTCTGTTGTTTGTTAACATAGATGGTGGCAATATCTCAAGTCAGCGGAAATGGCCATCACACAAAGGGCTTAAATAACATGATTTACCTATTTCTGATTGACAGATCTGTTAGCACCAATTTGGGAGCAGGCATTCGTAAAGAAATACTACATAAACAAATGTTACTACACAAAAAGCAGACTTAGTGTGTCCTACAGCCTACAAGTGAACTGGTGTGGCATTATGTGAGAATTATTTTAAGGACCTGTCGTAATTCTGCGCTGTGTGGGGCCTGCTGAGGTTAGTCTTCACTGGAAGAAAATATGTCTTCGCCCAACCTTGATAAGACATGACATGTCGGAGTTCATAACAAGCAACTGAAATCACATGATCAGATCATCAATGATCAGAAATGATGTGTGCTACACTGCTACTGTGGAATTGAAGGCCTTCACACAGTATAATATGCCTGGTTTTATGTTGTTACTTTCAAAAACCAATACATTACACAAAAGGTGCTCAGCTAAACTTGGAAAAACACATTTCAGAATCTCAGTAGGTGTTCTGCATGCAAGAATAGGAGCAGATCTTGTGTATGATGCAGACCGATATAGCGCTTTCAGGGCTACGCCAGAGCTAAACAAAAGCAACTTGTTCAAAAACAAAAGAACACGCTCCCCTGGTGGAATGCAAGAAGCCTGTACAAGTTTAGAATAAGTCAAATGAGCAGAGTGTTTCAGAATCGAAACAAAAGTAAATCCCACTGAAGGGATTTCTGAGTTTACGGGGATCAAGTCTATTAGTAGCGTATTTCTCCCCAACCCTGTCACAAGATTTGATGAATAAAAAGCCTATGAACCCACACCTGGCCCACCTGTCAAACCAGCAAATTTAAAAGTGAATATTCTATAAAAATGTCTTTCTATAACACTATTGAGACTCAAGGCTGTTCATTATATTATGAATCATGATGAGGTTTTACATTATTAAATTAGGCAACTAAAGCCCCAAGTATACTTTCTGTGCATGACATAAATAGCTCTGACGTGGTTACAGCCGACAGTAACCTGTGCGGTAAATAAACCTGTCTTCAAAGGTACATCATTGTCATTGTAGTGTTTATAAGGCCAAACTTACCAAAGAGTGTTCTAAGCAAAATATTTCTTTACAGCAAATCTAGTCATTATTGTACACCAATATAGTGCATGGGAAATGCTGTGTGCATAGAAGGTATTATGTTCGCTAATTCAAAAACTCTGCGCTTTGCTCTGATATGAATCGGCAAGAGGAGAAATTAAGTACATTTGAAACAACCTGAGCACACATCCACATAGCACAAGGCTATGCATTTGGTACACAACACACATGTACATGCCTTTACAGCCACCATACATACTATAATGAGATCTAGCTCGTAGTTTAACATTAATCTTTTTATTTTCACATGCACACACTAACTAAACACCTACATCAAATCACCTTAAACATAACAAACAAATCACAGCAACAACAATTCAACTCCCCTTAGAAATAAACATCAAATTACTTGCTTACATAAACTACAGCAGGCAAAAACACAAAAGCATTTAGCTGCACTTCATAGCGGGTAGTTAATGTGAATTCACCCTGGGACGCAACAATACTGTATACAGTAGATGATAGTGTATTTTGAAGCTGCATGGAATGCTGAAATATTACATTGAATTGCCTTTGTTGGTGTAATTGGACATTTACACTAGCATATCCTGTGACCTCTAACACGTCCTGACGTTGTGATGTCATATGTTGTCATGTGATGTCAACACCTAGCATCCTACTGTACTGTAGGATGCTAGGTGTTGCTGCCATTGACAATGCTCTGCCTCATGTGACCTCTGAAACTGCAGCAAAATAAGTAATAAATAAATTAAGCAGTCAAAATGTAAATGTTTGCAGTTCAGTCAGGACTACTTTGTCAAATAAATATGTATCAACTTAATTATTTATTTATATTTGGAGGTATGCCCCCCCCCCAAAAAAAAAGCCACAAAGACAACAGACAGCGAGCAACACAGACGCACGACAGAACCAGGAGGTGCAGGGAGCTAATGGGCCAGCAGGGGAACAAGGGGGTGCAGGGGGAGGTGCAGGAAGCTAATGGGCCAGCAGGGGAACAAGGAGGTGCAGGGGGAGGTGCAGGAAGCTAATGGGCCAGCAGGGGAACAAGGAGGTGCAGGGAGCTAACGGGCTAGCAGGGGAACAAGGAGGTGTAGGAGGAGGTGCAGGGAGCTAACAATATAGCAGGGGAACAAGGGGGTGTAGGAGGAGGTGCAGGGAGCTAACAGGCTAGCAGGGGAAGCGGCAGGGAGGGGCAGGTAAAGTACAAATGCACCCTAACTATCTATTGCCAGTGTGCGTAAAGCAGCAATCAGCTGGTCAGCTGACGATCCAGCAACGTGACTCGTGTCCTGCCTGATCTTCCACTGTGCCTAATATCATGCCGAATTGGGATGAATACACCTACAGTAGATCTACGCCCATTTACTTCCCCATCAAGCCTACAATGAAAGCATACAGTATGCATGCTCCACCGATTGATCCCAACGGACTGAGGCTAAAGAATGACGCTAGAGAGGTACGTACGTGCAAACGAGATGGAGAAATACCCAAAAGGCAAACGAGACAAGGAGTTTGAGGAGGCTAACAACCGAGGGTGCATCTGGGCCGCTGAAAGCCACTGATTACATTCTTGTATGGAACTGAATCTGATCACCATGGGATTTTATTCAAACTGGAGTGAATTATTGATTGAGCACTCAGCTCATTAGGTAGGAGATCTAGGGCAGGCCAAAAATCAAAGGCAACATGCAGCTGGCTCATTCTAAGTGCTTGGGAGAAGAAAGGAAATTATATATTTATTATTATTATTATTATTATTATTATTTGTATTTTAAAGAGTGAGTGAGTGAGAGAGAGGTGGGGAGAGGGGGAGAGAGAGATAAAGGGAGAGAGAGGGAGAGAGAGGGAGAGAGAGAGAGAGAGAGAGAGAGAGAGGGGGGTTGAGAGAGAGAGAGAGAGACTACAAACACACTTGGTGGGGGACAGAAGGAGACACATGCACCTCTGCTTTCTCACCTTCTCCTCCAGACTCCCAAATGCCCTCCCACCCCAGCATATATTGTCCCAGAAATAATTGCGGTAAACAATATTATTTTTTAAATCATATAACCAATGTTGTTCCCGCTGTTGTCATGTGACATCAATTATTCATTGTGATTGGTTGTCTGCATGCATGCAGGCAGGCAGCTACACAGTAGCGGCACATCATGTCAGCAACACGCATTTAAATACAACAGGCAATATTACTGATGTCTGAAAAATTATCGAGGTTATGACAATATATTGCACGATAAGTCAATATAGCAATTATTGTGACAGGCCCGCTCCCCGGGGTAATTGCCGACTTCACATGCTTGTCCTAAGATCATATTTACGAATTCTGAACACGTAATTACGACCTGTCATACATTCAAGTGCTTGGCCGGAGATCGATCACGCAGGCCAATTAGGAAGCAGCTTTAACGTAAATTGACGTCCTATCAGAAACATTGTTATAGCTGATGTTTTCTGAAAAAAGAGAGAAATAACGTTAAGGGACAGCCAGTGAACCTGATGTAAATTACTTTCAGAAATAACCTACACTTAAATCTAACATATTTTTAATGAAATAGCTTGTTGAAGCATTGCCATAAACACAAATGTATGTACAGGCTAAATAAGCATCCATCATGTCTTGCATTCTCCTCCATTTGTAGTACCATCCTACATAATTTATCATAGATAAATTAGAGATTCCCCACTAGTAACTATGACTTTGCTTGACTGTTCATGTGCAAGTCGTGAATACGATATTTCCGATGAAGTGGGTGAAGGCGGCATTAGTTACCCAAGGCAGACGGCTGTGTGCTGGAAAACGTAGACAGAGAAAGACTGTTAGTGGCAGAATGACTGAGAGGAAGAAGCGCGTGGCGGGTGATGGGAGTTTATTAAAGCAGCTGACTTCATTATGGGGTCATGACATGGCCTCCCCTCTCATCACTCACAGCACCAAGACTGCTTATTAGAGCTCCAGCGGTCGGCGGCCATCTTTGTTTCCACATCTCATGCTGTGAACTCCCCCCTCCTACCACCCCTCGCCATATGAAGAAAGTTTTTTTTTTTCTGTTTTAAAGGAATATTAAAGGGTATATTAAAGGCAGGGTCAGTCATTCTTGCTAACCTTGAGCTCAAATCAAAACAGTATCGCTCCGCGGTGCCCCCTCACACATAGAAATGCACTGTGAAGCAAAGCGTAGTACTACGGCTTTGTTGATGCGAGCGGTGTTCGCCACTTTGTTTATGTTGCTATTTGCGGAGCAGGGCTGTGTAGATGTATCAGATTATATGTTCAACATGCACAGACTAAGATAGCGAAATGCGAGGAGATTTGAATTTGAATTTGAAAGTGTATTGGCTTACATTTGGCTTGCAATAGCTAACTTTATCATTAAATGCCCTTTATTGGTGGTGTAAATTTATCTTTCGTCACACTCAAGTTCCAAATGTGTTATGGTTGATGGTATGATTGACAATTGATAATATGATTGATGGTATGATTGGTATGGTTTTTGACTCTTTACAGGACACTATTCTCACATTTGATGTGAGAAGGTCTTCTAGTGGACATTCAGCTTGTTTAGTAGTCTGTTTTCACAGACAAGATCTTAGAGTAGAATTAAGAGTTAGGTTTTGTAAATGGCGTGCGCATGTTGTTTAGAGAGGAATATTACTTATGTTCAGATTTAGGTTACATTTATATCTTGAGTCAGTCAGAGGGAATCAGAAGATAAGAACCACTGTTTCCCATTCCCATCCCTGGAAGATGTGATGATTTTTACATGAATGAATTATGCATATGTATACTGTACATTCACATACAACTTAGTTTTCCTACTGTGCCCTTTTTTATCTACAAACTACAGTAACCTGCTGTCTATGAGACCATGGAAAACCTGTCCTTGGGGGGATACTCGTTTCTGGTATTCTGGAGAAATGTCTCTCCAAAATACAAATGGAACTATTTCAATAAGTCAAGATCTGACTTGGGAGGTGTTCCAGGCATGTCTGGCTGGGAGGAGGCCTCGGGAAAGACCCAGGACTAGGTGAAGAGTTTATATCTCCACACTGGCCTGGGAACGTCTCGGGATCCCCCAGTCAGAGCTTGCTAATGTGGCTCAGAAAAGGGAGGTTTGGGGTCCCTTGCTGGAACTGCTGCCCCCGCGGCCCGACTACGGATAAGCGGGAGAAGATGGATGGATGGAAGATCTGACTTATCACATGCCCCTTCCATGTGCAGTATGGTCCATCACCACATAAGCAAATATATTGTAATAACAAGATTGTAATGCGTTGTAATGCATTTCAACGGAAGCAAGAATTGAACACTTCCAGTGTGTTAGTTGAGCGTGTCACCAACAGCATTCTGCTGTGGAGCCTGATAAGCAGCGTCCAGACAGCTACATCTACCATGTATGGCCTGAAACAAAGTACATTTACCACAAAACAGTTCGCTGCAGAAATACCATTGTGGCCTCAGATTGATTGTAGGTACTTAGGAATTATTATAATATACTCAAAATATCCATTATCCATAGACAAATAAGGGGCAATATTACGGTGAAATCTGTTTCTGAGGGAGCACTCTATGGTAGTGAAGGGAGAAGTGAGTTAAAATATCAGCAATATTCCTGCAGCATCGCTAACTCCACCTTAAAATGCAACTGTAATGCTGCACTGGGATATAATATCTGTTCAGAAATGTCTGTTATGGGAACTTAGACAGAGGTGGCAAAGCTTTTAATGCATGTGAAACTAATACACATCACCATGTGATGAAGCATCTGATGTTCAGTGCAGTGATGCCAGGAGCATCCTTAAGACCGTTTGTAACACCTCTGACTAGGCTTGTTCCAACAGATTTGGGTTTTGAAGTCATTACAGCCATTAGCACTCGTGTTGCTAAGTGTCAAGCCAATATGTCAATCATAACCATGGTGAAAGATGTTGCATTAATACAGTACATCTCTAACAAGGCCTCATGCTATTGAAGCCCTTAAACGTGCAATACAATCTTATCGTGGCAAGTACATTACTTTTTGGATCTCTGCTGATTTTAGTTTAAAGTTGATCAATTATAGGATGTTTTTAATGAAACTTAATAAAATGGAATATTGTTTTGGCAAAAAAATTAAAATCATGAATATTGTAATATTATCTTAAATAAAATATATATGCCTCATAAAACACCAAATGCAGTAGGAAGGACATCCAGCCTTTGGTGTCATCGTAACCTGCTAAACATCAAAGGAAATCTGATTAAGAATAAGGAGTTTTTTAAAGGTTTTTCTCTTAAACACATTTTAATATGGTTAAATTTCAGGATGTTTTATTTTTATTTCTGTAACAAAATCAAGGCCAATTGATTTGATGAGCTTCTAAAACCCCAATTTATACCAGTTTATTGTTTATGTATTGATTGTATTGACTCATGCATATTTCCTTCCCTCTACACATAATTGTCATGCTCTGTGCAGGTAACAAACTAATTCTCACTTTCAACCTCCAATCGCTAAGCTTGAGCGGTATGTATATCTTCTCCACTGCACACGGCCAGACACGTTAAAAAACAACCTCTTCCTCTCTGAACAGGCAGGGTAATACATCCCCTTACCGTGTTTTAATCCTTATGCATGATATTAGGTTACCTCGTCAACTAATGACGACAGTAGGAAAGCAATATTGTCAGGGTGGCATGATGCATTTGGTTCACTTTCAGTCTCTCTGGATGCTCTGAATAAATGATGATGCCCCTCTTTCCCCAAAGCCCTCCCCCGCCCCCCTCTCCTCCTTCAGCTCCTCCCGTCCGAGGGCCCTTTTTCAATATCTCTGGTTCTTTGATTGTAAATCAATGCCGACTGCCACTGAATAGTATGAGACAGAACACGTCCCGAACACGCTCGCTCACATGACACAAAGTAAACACTCACCTGAATAAATAATACAACGCCTTGTAGTGTACAACATGCTAAGTAGCTAGCCAACAGGCAGCATAGCTAGCCAACATGCTATGTAGCTAAACAACATTTTACTTAGCTAGCCAACATGCTACGTAGCTAACCAACATGCTACGTAGCTAACCAACATGCAAGTAGCTAACCAACATAGCTAGCATGTTGTGTAGAACTGCAGGCTCGGGCTGAGGTATGCCAGCTAGCTAGCCAACAAGGTACATAGCTAGCCAACATGCTACGTAGCTATAGCCAACAGGCAACATAGCTAGCCAACATGCTACATAGCTAGCCGTCTGGGGCAGAGGTATAACCGCTAGCTAGCCAACAAGCTACGTAGCTAGCCGTCTGGAGTGGGGGTATGCTCGCTAGGTAGCCAACAAGCTACATAGCTAGCCACCATGCTACATAGCTAGCCGTCTGGGATGGAGGCGATGCCGTTCAAAGCTCTTAATGCACAGGGGGTGTGTTGTATCATGACGACGGAAAACGCTCGGAAGAAATGTTGTGTTGTGCACCCATACTCCCTCATTAGCTCCTTTTGTTCCATTGTGCTCGTGTGCACGTGCGGCCATCAGCGCCTGGGTTGGGGGGCTTCAGAACCTCCTAACGGGCGATCAGCACCCCCATTATTTTGCTCGCAACTCCCTCGTCCATTCAGCTCCTTTGTGCGCAGTGACAAAAGATGCGGCGGAGGAGGAGGAGGAGGAGGAGGAGGAGGCACACACGAGAAAGAGGGAGAGACATCCCCACAGCAACCCTTTAGAGTCTCGACCAATCCCAATTACTGCCGTGTTTGTGCATAACGTACGGCCTAATAGCTGCAAATTGACAATTTGATGTGAGCGGCCAATAGATTCCACTTCACCACCCCCCCGCCCACACACGCACACGCACACGCACACCCCCTTTAACTATTGCTGATGCATGCTGGGAGATCTCTCGCAAGCGGGAACCTCCGGTGCTGAGAAATAAATACAAAGCGGGAGTGCCAAAAGCTGCAGTTCATCGAATGGCCACTTGAGGCTGGCTACAAAAGGGAGTCAATTTCCATAGACTCCCTTGTTAAAATGTCCAACTTTACAACAAAAATAAGCATGTTTACAGCCTTGTTCAAATACTATTTTGGTGTCTATATAATTGCATGGGGGTGAATTTATTTATAACTCAGCAGTTAAAAATATATAATGTATGCCATTATAATGAATATGGGGAGTTACAGGTGGAGTCAGATGCTTATATTTTTGTATATATTTTATATCTATTTTTGTATATTTTGGTACAGTGGATGAGCTCAACATGGACAGACAGTGAGACAGTCTGTCCACACAGCGGCAGTAAATAAGGGGGGCGGGGTAGCTCACACAACTGTTATTGTGATTTTGCACGGGTCTGCTCCTTCAACACTAGGCCATCTCAAGGGTAATTGGAGGGTCGCATTACCTGCTGTGTATTACCTGCCTGTATTACACTATGAGTGGTTACCTACATCCCAGATAGCAACATTTATCTGGCCCTGATCTGGCCCACACCAGACACGTTCATCCGGCCCACATCCCGCATGGAATGATGGCACTTGGGGGGACCGCTCCTGTTTGCCAGATCTTTGCCACAGGTGGCCCACATATGTTTTCTAGTATATGGACCATATTCACCATTTATCAAATGGGCCACATCTG
>JAODUE010005202.1:0-10189 GCA_027564755.1 Amblyopsis hoosieri | reverse complement strand
AGAGAGAGAGAGAGAGAGAGAGAGAGAGAGAGAGAGAGAGAGAGAGAGAGAGAGAGAGAGAGAGAGAGAGAGCGCGCTCCTGATCTCTGTCACTTAACATCCATCAGCTGGAGCTGAGCTTTGATGTGGAAGCTGATGAAACGACTGCTAGCCACACTGACATGAGGTAGAGTTAGGAGACTTCTATTTAAAACCTGAAAAACATACATACATGCATTACATACTTACATGCATACTTACACGCATACACACACACACACACACACACATGCATATATAGTACAGATGTAGTATATACTACTACAGAAGGACTGTGTATCTAGCAAGCTAATACTCAGCTTCCTCTGGTGTTTTTAGATAAAGGTAACCTGACATGCCACATGGAATGTTAGACACAAGTCCATCGAAACGGTTTGAGCTTTCAAAGAACACTTGGCAGTTGCTTGGATGAACCATTTGTTGTTGTTTCTAGGTAGTTTTCGCTGTCGTCACACCTAAACCACCCCCGTAACTTTCATTACGACGCTGATTGGTAAGTTCAGTTGTTACTCGGACTCCAGACTTATTCTGGCAGCGAAGTCAAACTGAAGCCATTCTGACCATTCTGATCTCGCGAGGCTAAGATATAGGGCCTCGGTAAAGCGATTGAAAATGTGTATTATATGTGTATTATTTGTAAATAATCTTCCTCTTTTCTCCTCTCCCCTCCTCTCGCCTGTCTTCTCCACCATCTCCAGGCGTAGCGGCAGGGAGATCATCTGCGTCACTCCGGCGGGGCGCGGCCCGGGCACCACCCCCGTCATGGTGGACATAAACTTCGCCGAGCTGAGGAACCCCGAGGTGAAGTTCAACTACATGGACGACCCCACAATCCTGAAGATCGAGCCTGACTGGAGTATCGCCAGGTGGGACATGTTTGGTCTCCTCGCTGCAGAGGGTCGGGGAGGCAGAAATATCCCGTCCAGCTCCATACATGCTTTTCTCGCAATACTCCGCTTTCAGTTCTTCATGGTGTTGGTCTATAGAAGAGAGATAGGTGGAATCATTATTTATGAACTACTCTGTAAAGGGGGGGGTGGGTCTGTACTGTAGCTGTTCAATGTATTATTCAGCAGTCGTACCCGTAGGAAGGCTTGGTCTCGCAGCAAAACTAAGTAAACACTCGTCGTTTTTAAGGCTCGTCTCAAATTCAAAGACATATTCTTTATTCTGTTTATCTTTATGTTGCAAGAGTGAATCAGAGCAGGGAATGGCAGGAGGGTGTAGCCCCAGAAGCATTGCCATGTTGCTTGATGAGCAACGCTGCATGTGAAAATATTTCTCGACTTGAAATGAGACTACTCCGACACACAAACATATCTCCCTCCAAACACAAGCCACGTGTTGAAACTCCACATGTGAACAGAGAAGACTCCAGCTTTTCTGTCTTTTATTTTTTATATTTTTCTGTAAAAATTGTTCCAGAAACTTTTTTCATGCATTAATTTCTTTTAGGTGTTTAGGTACTGTTTTGTGGTTATTCTATTGTGCGTTGTGGTGCCCTCAAAACCTTTCCCCAAAACGTTTGAATCAGTTTGCACATTTGACAAATTCCTAACCTTTTAATTATACTATACAGTATTTTTTTAGAAAGCGGTCAAGCGTCTTGATTGACAGGACGGGTCCCAAAACAGACTAGCCTGCCAGACAACCTGATACTTGAGGTGTGGAACAATCCATGTCACGGGTGGGGCGGGGGGGTTTGAGGTGAAAATACGAGCGGTGCTTCAATGTCGTCACACGACAGAGGTGCGAGCAGATCCGCAGTCTCATTTCAGAAGAGATGAGAAGGAAAGGGATACAAAAGGGAAGTGTTGGCACCTGCCTCGCGGGGAACGAACTTGCCGCTTGGCCCCGCGTTTGACAATTCGCTTCGGATGTCTCGAAGGAAGTGTGTGGGCTCTCCGGGCTGTATTTAACCAAGCTATTTTGTCACCATGTTGCCCTCGGCGACGCTCTCCGGGGCTAACCGACAGCACCACACTTCCGTAGGCCAGAACACAAATCATACAAGGCCCCAGACGAAATGCCCTTGAGAGAGAGAGGGAGGGAGGGAGGGAGAGCGAGAGAGCCTTTGCAGTGGTTGCTAGGCAAGCATCACTGACACAGCACTGCAGCTAGAGAGCAGGGTTCAACGCATGGCACATCCGCATTAGATTTTTGAAATTGGGAGGGGTGGGTGAGACTTCGCTCCCTTCATACAGACTAGAAAGATTCAGCACTCCATGCATGGGTATTTTTAGTATGAATGAATTCCCAAGAACCTACGATCAATCTGAGGCCACAATGGTGTTTCTGCAACAAACTGTTTTGGGGGTAAATTAATTTTATTTCAGGCCATGCATGGTAGATTTAGCTGTCTATGTCAGCCTCCACAGGAAAATGCTGTTGGTGACACGCCCACATCATTGTTAATATTCCAGTATCTCTGCTGCAGCCATTGGTAGCACACTGTGTCCCGTGTGGTCGACGAACAGTACACACGGTAGTGTTCGTGCTATCTATGTGTAAGAAGTGCGTTGCCACACCCCGAGGCGGCTCAGTTGAACTGATTTTGCAACATCTGTCTCACACTGGCTCCTCGCGGAGGATTTTCTCAGCGCCGCCGTGGAAAGTCTTCATCAGCCTCGGCTTCCTTCAGCGCCGTGTTCACGCCAGTCCCTGACCGCCCACATCAACATCTGTCTGGCCTCCCAGCATCCCTCCACTCACTGACTCTCCACAACCTCCCCCCCCCATCAGCCCACCATTAGGACAAGGCCTATTCTCTCACCCAAAGGACTCAGGTTGGCCTGGCCTCCCTCCCCAAGACACAATCTCCATCTGTCCCATACAACACACAGCCAACTCTCTGGATGTGTGTGTGTTCATGATTTATTGGTGTTAGCTAGTTAGCTACTCCGTAGAGAAACACTAGAGCCAATGTGAAGACTGACATTTTTTGTAACCTTCTCTTTTTTTGTGTGTGCTGCTTTCCTAAAAATAATTAAGACGGATTCAACAAAGGTTCCCTATACATCGAATGCACAACGGGGGCCGTTCTAGTATTAAATCAACTTTGTGTTGTTTTGTTCTCTAGTAAGGTTGTCCATCATGCTATTTTTCCTTGCAATGTTCAGCTTGCTGCTGATATTTCCGAGCCTCAGAATTGGCCTTTAAGCTGCACTCAAAACACTTCTTCCCAGATTATACTTATTTCAAGTGCTGTCTGAATGCCTAATGTCAGGCAAAGTTCAGTTTCAGGGCTGTTACCTGACGAGGCGTGTGTCTATGTTGGTCAGTGTCAGAGCCTTGAATAGGTCACAGGTGGAAAGGTTACACAACAGCATGTCAAATCAATGCTGTACAGTTGTATCTTGTGCTGGAAATAAATGCTTGGACATTCCTCTATTAACTTCTCTATTGGCGTCGTCTCACCTTGCTTTTAAGAGGCCATTTTGAGAGTTCCATAACTAGCTTTTTAGGACAGTTCTAGTATAGTTGCTTCTTTTCATTAGCCTCGCGAGATCATGATGGTCTCGTGAGGCTAATGAAATCTTTCGCCGTGACAATCAGTCTGGAAAGCCTAGGAATCGTTTTGAATGTGTCCGAGTAGCAACTGAACTTTCCAATCAGCGTTGTGTTTACAGCTATACGGGCGTGGTTGTCCAATCAGTGTCGTGTTTATAGCTATGGGCGTGGTTTAGGTGTGCCAACAGCAAAACGACCAGAGGGTTCATCCAATCAACTGCCAAGTATTTTTTTGAAAGTACAGCCATTCACAAGCAGTTTCAATGTACGGCTCCCCAGATGGACTTGTGACAACAATTCCTCTGGCATGTCAGGTTATCTTTTCATCCCTCTAGCCCCAATAACGCTTTAAATGAGCTTTTAACATTCATGCAAGAGCTCTACCATTGCTATCGTTAACAGGGAATGGGCTGCTATGAATAAGCAAGCGGAAGGCTAGCGCAAGAGCAGGCATAAACATTAAATCGCCAACTGGAGAGCCCTTCTGGCTCCCACTGAGAACAGATTTATGAACATTTACGTCAACCAATAGGCCTGCTGAATAGTTTATGCGCGAGAAACAGCAGTACAAGCCATACATGAATGTGTGACCCTGATTTATGACAAAGGGGTGAATGTGATCTCGCGATATTTGTGGCGTATTACGGCGTGTTGGGAGAGTCAGATTGGGCCGCGCCTGTTCCACCTTAATGTCTCTAAACGTATGCAGCGCTCTCTGTAATGGATGGTGTCTTGGAGGTACATGGAGGTTATATTGATGTTCTTAATTTCTTGTTCTCTGTGTTGTAGCGGAGGAACCCTGCTGACCATCACAGGAACCAACCTGGCAACCATAAAGGAACCCAAAATGAGAGCCCAATACGGAGCCGTCAAGTCAGTCAATGTGAGTGTCTGAACCCGGATACCGACTCAAGCCCTTTATTGGCGGCAAGGTCACGCAGTGGAGGAGAACCAGCGTTATCTTCGTACCCCCCCTCCACTCTCTCTCTCTCTCTCTCTCTCTCTCTCTCTCTCTCTCTCTCTCTCTCTCCCTACTCTAATCCTCTATATATAAGCAGACATACAGGCAAGATGCACCTGTGAAGCTCAGCCACACACTCAACCTGACCCGTGGGTCATTCAGCCAAGGGTCTATTTTTCCCTTTGTGTTTTTTTTTCTTTTTTTTTTTTATTTATGTTGAATTTCCTTTTAGCAGTTTAACCTTTGAAATGTCAAGCAGCAATAAAGCCTCTGTGGCAAATCCCTTCCTCCTTCATGTACCACCACGGGGCTTGGCTAACCTTTCTCCCAGTCCTTCCATCCACCCCCCTCCTTCCTGGGGGAGGGGAAAAAAAATCTTCTAATCTTTGTCCCACTCTGTGTAGGAACAGTGTTGATGTGTTCTCATCGACCTATACAACATTAGTTACATGTCGGTCGTTCTGGTGGTTCTATAGTGTGTATGTTCCTGCTAATGCTAACGCTCAACGACTGTGACATAGAACATGCTAAAGAAATACCTGGCCACATATACGCAAAGCTTAGCACGGCTGTTCTGCATTAGCGGCACCAGCTAACATATCCTCTTTCTTTCATTAACGTCTAATTTCTCCACTGATTTGAGTTTTAGTGTCTTTTTGAGAGGATATTATGGCTGCCTTTTATGGAGTGATTATGGGGGCATTTAATCACCCATGTTACAACAATAGCATCTCTTAGTCCTCGCTCTTTTTGCAGTCAAAAACCTTGAGTGTCCAGTGGCGTGCATGGTAACAAAATCATGCATATGGCTGAATTGATCAAAGATGCCATAGTAAACTGGTACATTACATGAGTTGATGAACTGTATTTAATTGAACCATTCTGACAAGACAAAGTGTAGTGTATGAGATCTGTCCTTTCTCCATTCTCCTCTTATATATATTTCTTCCCACCCCATTTGTCCCATGATGCATCTAGAACTGCACCGTGGTGAATAACACCGTGATGACGTGTCTGGCGCCCTCTGTGGCCGGTTCTGAGAAGGGTTTCTCCGAGGTGGGCAGCGGGCCAGATGAGATCGGCTTTGTTATGGACAACGTGCGCTCTGTGCTGGTGGTCAACGAGAGCTTCAGCTACTACCCGGATCCTGTGTTTGAGGCCCTGAGCACCTCGGGCATGCTGGAGCTAAAGCCAAGCTCTCCTCTCATCCTCAAGGTAGCTTTGTGCTTCAATTCATTTTTTCTTAAGTTAGCCTTTTTTGTATAAATACTTTTTTCACTCCCTGATTATAGCTTCCTCGCGGTGATTCTCACCTCTCTTTTTAGCGTCTTTAAACACGCACTCAAAATAAATGAACACTGTAGCATGTAACGGGGCGGCAAGTGGCGCACTTGTAGAGCGGGGCGATAGGTGATCAAGAACTCGCTGGTTCCAACCCCGCTAACTCCTCACCAAGTGTCGAGGTGTCCCTGAGCAAGACACCTAACCCTAACTGCGACCGGCGGTCAGGTGTCTCCTTGCATGACTGACCTCGCCATCGGTTTATGAATGTGTGTGTGTGAATGGTTGAATGTGAGGCAAATCATGTAAAGCGCTTTGGATAAAAGCTCTACGTAAATGCAGTCCATTTACCATTATATAACCTTTTATCAGTGAAATGTGCCAGCTAAAGTGCCAGCAGGTGTGACAACTTGCATGTTAGCATGTCGGCACTCTCAGGGATCGGCAGTACAACCCTGAGTGTTGTCCAACAATGAAAACCGTAATGTCACTAACTAGTTATTTTAAGAAGTTGCTGCTACGAGCTCAGAGTCGGCAGCAGAATTATGAATAGCCTCTGCCGGCCATTTGAAATGAATCGCTCTAAACATTCCTGTGCGTATTTTTGTTTGTGCTCTAATATGTTTCTCTTTGAAAGAGGCACTGTTTTCAGAACAGCCTTTGTCTCGTCATTAACATTATTCTTTCTGATGGTATTTGGAGGCCGTACATTTTTAATGGTACATTATTTTAGCAGTTGTAAGCAGTGCTTGTCCTTCTGTTGCAACAGATTGTTGTCTCGGCAATAAAATGTAAATGTATATTAAGCCGTTCTCTGATTGGCTGGTTAATTGAAGCCATGGGGCAGTTATTCCATAGTGATGTCACCAATGGCTCTGCTTTTTAATTAACAAAAGTATGATTTTTCAAGATTTAACACACATCTTAGATACAGCGATCAAATTGCATGCAAACATTTTGTTCATTTGCAGAATATGGGCCTTTAAAGCTTTAAAAAGACCCCGCTTCCCTTTGTGAATATATATATTCCTGGACTCAATGTACCACCTGCTCAGATTGCTATCAGATAAACTCGAGAGGAAAGATCACAGCCGTAGCACTTTTCCTGCGCCTTTCAATCCACAGTGCATTCATCAAATCCTAAAACCGCCCCTCCCCCGCACGTTTTTTGTGTAATTTCACCTCTCCCCCTGAACTTCAAAGTGTCTCAGGAGATGTTCACTGTAAACTGTCATGCAATTTCATGGAAAAATAAAGCCTTTTTCCTCTCGACCAATCAGGTCAGAGCTTTGGGAATGAAGAAATCTCACATTTCCTGGCCCGTAACTTTAAATAAAGATTCCCATAATGAAAAGCTTTGATTGCTCCGCTCTGGGTAAAGAGCTTCCAAAATAAGCAGCGCAGAAACGGCATCCTATTAAATAATTGCCGAGAAATTAGACGTGCATCGAGATTTTCCGAGCAATTAATTCCTTCACTCCTGTCTGCAAAAAAGCCTTATGACGGTTGAGGGAAAGGGGGGTGCAGAGAAAGATGTGAGCGAATCTGTCTGCTTGTTGAACTGGTCATTCCAAAACAGCCAGGGAAGGCGTTTGGTATAAGGGGTGCAGGATATTGATCAAATGTGATTTTTGATCATGAAAACTGCAATATCGATATTAATTTCGATATTTTAAACAAGTAAAAATAAAAGGTTATGGAAAAATGCAACAAAATATATATTCATAAAATATCAAAACAACACATTTGCAACTCATATTGGACTCAATTCTAAGCTACTGAGGAGGCATTCAATGTCTATTATGTAATTAGCTTCCTCAGCCACACATCTTGCTTTTATGTCTAAATCAAACACAACTAAGCCAAACAGCCAATGGACGCATCTCTCCACAAAATAAACGTATTATTGCACTTCCTGCAACGATACTGAGTCGATATATTGTGCCCCACTAGTTTGGTACCGTAATACATTTTTATATCAAACTAATAACATTATAATGTATGTGCTTGGTCGATGTCTGTTTCTGTGTACAAAGGTCAAGTTAGTTGATCTAACTGTGTGTGTGTGGGTGTGTGTGTGTCTATCTGTGTGTCTCTCTCTCTCACTTTCTCTCTCTTTCTCTCTCTCTCCCCTTCCTCCTTCATCCCTCTCTCTCTGTGTGGCTCCCAGGGGCGTAACCTGGTCCCGGCAGCCCCAGGTAACTCCAAGCTGAACTACACAGTGCTGATAGGTGAGACTCCATGCATCCTCACTCTGTCTGAGAGCCAGCTGCTGTGCGAATGGCCCAACCTCACCGGGGAACACAAAGTCACCGTGAGTACTGCTCTTCCACCCATGTGCATTACTGACTACAGACCTACACCTCAATAGAGCCCAAGTCACAAACGCATTATGGGACCTTAGTTTGGAAAAAATATGTATGGTGGTCACCGGCAAGAATATTATATTTAGATCCCGTTTGCCGTGACACGAAACACACATATGATGTTTGACTATTTAAAAGAAAATTCTTCGAGTCAAGAAAGTCTCAGTTTGCTGTGCATTTGTAGAAGTATAAAACTGAAAATATGCAATTAGTAAAACTACAAGCCCTGTGTCGTGTTAAGTGGCATGATGTTTTCGCGCCACAATCCTCAAGCCAAAGAAAGCATTGTTATGGTGACGTGTGTTGTGCAAGCCTAAAGCTGTAGTTCACTGAGTGGTTACACACAAAACTACAGATTACTTTAGAGTTGCACAGTTTCATTAAACTGCAATGTTCTTGACTTGAACAATTATCTTTTATATAGACACACATCATGTGTGTGCTTCGTGTCACAATTCAAACGGGACCTAAAAATAATTGTATTTTCAGTGTTGACTACCATACATATTTTTTCCAAACTAAGGTCCCATAATGTGCGGAAGTGACTTCGGCTCTCTATTGTCTTAGAAACGATTAAAATCTCCCAACTAGTGACCCGCTATACTAACAACAAACACCTTGGGTCTTTTACAGAAAGAAATATGGTGATTTGAAATAACCATAGTCTTTCAAGGTTGCTACTTCTCACTCGAGCATCGATATTTAACTGAGCCTCTTTAGTATCTGCATTTCTCCGTTGCTCGTTCCGGGGCTGGATGTCAACGTACTTCCATCCCTTTCATTTTGTTTCGTCACATCCTTTTATCCCCAGCCATCATAACTTAACTTATTCACTTCAATTATGCCAGATTGCTCGTCCCCCATTCACTCAGACGCACATGAGCACACACACGCGTGTCCTCACACACCGTCGGCTGCATGCGAGAATGTCATTCGTGTCTTGGCCTCCTTTGAATGGTCCCACTTGGCGTGCCCCCACTTGGGGTTCCAGCTGTATTGACATTCAATGGAGATCACAAAATGGCTGGTGGGTAAGAGAGGTCCGCTTCTATTTTTACTGTAACCCCCTCCTCCCCTTCCCAGTCGCTGCGTTTCATAGCGTAGATGCCAGCCGGTAGAAGAGGGAAGGAATGTGGGGAAAAAAATGACTTATCTTTTTTCTATTTCTTCTTCTTTTTTAATAAATGTAATTCTTTTGTTGAGAGAGCAGGAAGTAGTTTGAAGTGGTACGTTTTGATAGTGTATTTGTTGGAGTGTGTGTGCCTGTTGTACTGTACTCAAGGCAGCCCCAGGGCACAGATGTTTCTTCCTCTTGACCCAGATATAAATGTGTGGGGAGATTTGGTTTGGCTTTGGGTAAGTTTGGCACGTCTTGGTCTGCCAGCAGGAATACATAACACTGGGTTGCAAACATGTTTTATTTAAAGATAAATAAATAAAATATAAATTGGTGGGCCCTAGTTTAGCCCCAAGCAACTCTTCACTGGCGAACTGTATGATACCAGCTTTATGAGCGTAATGTGATTTGAAACTTTAGGTGATAGATTCTTATGCTAACTGGTAAGCAGTTGTTGAGTGACAATAGCTCTTTGAAGCTTTTATTCTGGAACCTTCTCAGAATAGAGCTACAAACCATTGGTGCAAGCGCTGTACTGTCATACAGTTGTTTTGGGGTCTGCATTAGACCCCTATCTCCACGCCGTATCAGTGTTGTCTTTATGTACACTGTTTCCACTCCTAAACAACATGGCCGCTCCCCTTCATCCCTTTGACCTTGTCAGGTGCGCGTGGGCGGGTTCGAGTACTCCCCGGGAACCCTGCAGATCTACTCCGACAGCCTGCTCACGTTGCCCGCCATCATCGGCATCGGAGGGGGCGGCGGCCTGCTCCTGTTGGTCATCATCGTGGTGCTGATCGCCTACAAGCGGAAGTCGCGGGAGTCCGACCGCACCCTCAAGCGCCTGCAGATGCAGATGGACAATCTGGAGTCCAGGGTAGCGCTGGAATGCAAAGAAGGCGGGTTCAATTTTAC
>JAODUE010005201.1:0-10189 GCA_027564755.1 Amblyopsis hoosieri | reverse complement strand
ATGGTGGACAGTTTGGAATCTGATTGATTGCTTCTGTGGACAGGTGTCTTTTATACAGGTAACAAGATGAGCACACTTAAAGGGAGTGCTCCTAATCTCAGCTCGTTACCTGTATAAAAGACACCTGGGAGCTAGAAATCTTGACCTACCATTAAAATTATAGACTGATCATTTCTTTGTTAGTGGGCAAACGTACAAAATCAGCAGGGGATCAAATACTTGTTTTCCTTACTGTATTCAGGGTCGTCCTATATTCGGACCAATACGGTATAAACCTATCGATGAGCGGGCCATAGCTCGGGTCATTAGCATCATCTGGCTCTGACGTAGATGTGTGGCGCATCGCTGGTATCGGGTCTGTGGTGAGTTCTTGATCCGGCTGATGAAACGTCTAATGAAACGTCCTCGTTGGCGGCTATTTCCAAATTATTTAGCAGTATATGGGTCTATGAACCGCTCGCGGGGTGTGTCTCCAGGATCTCTGAATCTTGAAACATATCCTGACTTCAGCTTGTTAACAGTGTCCATAGCTATATTGTGGAGAGTTTGATGTATCTTCTTTGCTTGTTGAAGTTGTGAACGTAGTCCCTCTGTACGATTGATATAGCTGTTGCGATCTAGAGGGCGGGTCTGTTGTCATGGCTCATTCATGACCCCACTTCCAAATAGATTGCAGCGGATTCGCACAGATGACGCCACGTTGTACTCTGTTGAAATAGGAATCTTATATGTGTAGCTTTTTCTTCATGGGCCCACAACCAATCTTCACCTAGCACTTTCAAAACTGGTATAAAGCATTCAGAGACAGCACTTCTTTTTGCCAGAGTTAATCCATCATCTCCATATGTCGCTAGGTAGTGAAGAGCTCCGTATGTCTTACAGTAACTTTGCCAGCTATTATGGACCAGTGCTTCAACTGTCCATTTCTTCATATCTTGAGATACAATTTGTTGTAGGATTTCCCAGTAGTCAGCATTCAAACACACACTTCTTTCGCAGTAGTTTTCTCTATAAAAATATGTCAATTCACTCTTCTGATAATCAAAGTTATACCCCCAGACCATACCATTTTGCATAGTTCAAGATTCTGAAGTTCTGGTGGTGGTATCTGTGCTTGGTACATTACACGTCGTCGTTTCTTTGGTGATGCCAATACATCCCGTTTGATATATTCTTGTTGATACGGCTAGCTCATTTAGCACAGCCATCGGTTGTTGTCACTCTGCTCATAGCTCGTATTGATCGTGGTAAAATCCTTAATGTATGCTCGAGGGGTCTGCATTCATATTCTGTGTTTCCCTCGTGGTAGTTTTTATAGCGGCTGTATGAGTTACGCCTACATATGCGAGCACACACACAAACACACACAAACCCACTCTGACACCTAGCCCCCACAGACACACCTCCCCATCTGTTCCGGATAGCGATAGAGGTTATCAGGTCTAGTCTAATGTGTGGGGTTAGATTTTCGCTATCTCCCGCAACCTTATGGATGACTGCATCCCCCGTCCGTAGCGATCTGTTGGGCCATTAATGACAACCTCTAAAGACCATGGCTATATAGCCGGTTGAGGGTTGCCAGGCAGAGTTGCCAGGCAGAGCCGATGTCACAGAGACCAAACGTGCCACACGTTTGGCCTTGAGAGATAGCTGGCTCCACTAGTTTCTCCTGTCCTGTTCACTGTTAAGCAATAACATAGCACCCTCCTAAACCCTTATAAGATCTAATATATATCTAAAATAGAATTTCTAAAATATTAAGCACAATTTTCTACACCATGAACGCCGTTTTTATTTCCGCGAAGACATTTCTCAACATAGTGAAATCCTCCTTGCACAGCCCTACAACAGGTTGGTATAATCGAGCCTGTTCCATAGCCTGAACCGCTGTATTGCAGGGGCCGGTCAGTTTATTGATATTTCTATAATGGCTAATCATAAGGAAATCTCTAGATTTACAACAGTCCACGTTAAACGCCTCCCTCATATTCGCATGTGAAGCCATGGGTAACCATGAAATTTCCATTGTTAGCTTCAAGATCGTGCATCATCCACTTTATACAACAGTCCAATCTTAAGAAGTCTGTGTAGCACAATGATAATAGCAAAGTGCTGGTTTCCCACAGTCGCTCGTCGCATTCTAAAGTGTAGAGCATCACGCGTTCAAATGGTTCTTCATCCATGCATTTATCAACATCAAAAGTGTACACCAATTGACGGTCATTCCTATGATTATAGCATCCCATAGTAGCAATCGTTAAGCCACTATTGCATAAACATCTGAACCGTCACACACTCTGTGTTTATACCCTCACCATATGCGCACGCGCACACACACACACACACACACACACACACACACACACACACACGCGCACACACACACACACACACACACACACACACGCACACACACACACGCACACACACACACACACACACACACACACCGGCGACATTGGATATGGAGCCCCAATCTATGAAACACGCATATGTGGCTTCAAAGCACAACAGACACCCCCGAATAATGTATAGCTTTTAGGCTAACCATAAAATAAATGACACCGCTTTTATCAACAGCAGTATACCCTGCAGACAGCTCCTCCGCGACACACCCACCACATTTGGCATGTCAAACCCCTGACAGACCGCGATAACAAATAACTTTTTATCTTTTACGATACCAATAAAATAAATTACACCATTTCAACCGTCGCATTATTACGCATAAAATGATATGTGAGTCGGGCTTATTAAAGTGGAAAAAAAGATTTCTTAAATCCAAATGTATAAATAACTTTGTATCTTTTACGACGCCAATAAAATAAAATTACACGATTTTAACCGCCGCATTATTGCGCATAAAATGATATGCGAGTCGGGCTTATTAAATAAAAAAAAAAAGATTTCTTAAATCCAAATGTATAAATAACTTTGTATCTTACGACGCCAATAAAATAATTTACACAATTTTAACTGCCACATTATTGCGCATAAAATGATATGCGAGTCGGGCTTATTAAAGTGAAAAAAAAAAAGATTTCTTAAATCCAAATGTATAACTAACTTTGTATCTTACGACACCAATAAAATAAATTACACCATTTTAACTGCCGCATTATTGCGCATAAAATGATATGCGAGTCGGGCTTATTAAAGTGAAAAAAAAAAGATTTCTTAAATACAAATGTATAACTAACTTTGTATCTTACGACACCAATAAAATAAATTACACCATTTTAACTGCCGCATTATTGTGCATAAAATGATATGCGAGTCGGGCTTATTAAAGTGAAAAAAAAAAAGATTTCTTAAATCCAAATGTATAAATAACTTTGTATCTTACGACGCCAATAAAATAAATTACACAATTTTAACCACCGCATTA
The DNA here is from genome assembly GCA_027564755.1 of Amblyopsis hoosieri. NCBI lineage: Eukaryota > Metazoa > Chordata > Actinopteri > Percopsiformes > Amblyopsidae > Amblyopsis > Amblyopsis hoosieri. Next base: position 6,801 of record JAODUE010005201.1, on the reverse strand, counting down.
TTACGCATAAAATGATATGGCTTATTAAAGTGAAAAAAAAAGAAGAATTTTTTTTTTTTTATCCAAATGTTATTGTTTTATTATCTTTTTGATATTAATTAATAGCTGTCACTTTCTGTAGAGTTATCCTGATGAAAACTGCCTTGCTATTCTCTCACGCCCATTCAGCCCTGAGCCCTTTGAATGTAGCGTTTTTTGTCATAATGTAAACACTTATTTATTTTTTATTCTACTTATTTATTTTATATTTCTGCATTATAAAAACACTTTATCTCTTTAACAACTTGTCTTTATCCACAGATTAAATTAACAATTGCATTATCCATAGGCTAGCAATTAGGGTTGCCCCGTGTTTCACAAAAAACCTGGACACCTGACAGACCGACAGACAGTTCTGCCCGCACCACAACCAAAAACCATTAGGGCCTACTATACCATAGTAGACTATAAATGTGAGTTATATTTTGTGTACTGTACATATTTATTTTAAATATTATTTAAATAAGTATGTCCTTACCTGATTGCTTCTAGATTCTGGCTTTGCTTACGCCTACACCCTTTCGGCTAAACAAGGTGATAAGGCTACATTAGATTTGTACCATAAAAGGCTAATCTAACAACACCATTCAGTTTAACACATTTGCTTCAAGATTTATATGAAGACTGAAATGACAAGCTAATATAAAAACAATATGCCATATCTTAGCCTACCTCATTTTCCATTTATATTTGGTATTTTCCTTTGCTGCAGCTATCTCTGTCCTTTAATGAATGACTTCAGGTCAATAGGCCTAAATTGCATCTTAAAGTTAAATCTGCCTCCCCGTATTCTCCACCAATTCTGTCGTGATCTAATTTGGCCAGCAGGAAAAGAGGACTCCCACACAGGCTTGAAATAATAGAAGTTGTATTAATAAAATGCAATGATTATACAAAAGTTACAATTCGTCATTGCCATGGGTTGCATTCACACACTGTCTCCTCGCGCCAGACCAATGCGGAAAACAACCCGGAAAAACACACACACTCCCTTATATAGCCGTGCAATAGTAAACTCCCATTGGTTTCCTCTTCAGCACGTGAGCGTGTCCACGCCCCTGAGTGTCTCCAGGTGTAGTTTGCTCTTGCGGTGGAGGGTGGAATGGTCATATTTTCTGTTCAACCCTCTCTTGGCAGGAGGAGATGATCAAGAATTACATTATACCTTAGCAATGGCCAACACATATCTCGTATAATGAAAATAAAAGAACAAATACGGAAAGCATAACAAATACAATACCACTATTATAAAAATGTATAATCTCCCATATTCTATCCTTTCACACCATTTCATGGTGTGACCCATAAAAAGCAATAAAAACACAAAGGGAATAAAAGGACAATGAGATGCCTATAAGATTAAAAGCAACTGTTTATGCTAATGCTCATACATCTGTCTGCTGCATGCAATAAACTATACACATGAATTGAGCATTAATGGAATTATCAAACCATAACCCTTTGAATTAATTTTACATCAACTTTTCAGTCCGACCCCCTCAAGTCATTCGTCGTGGAAGTCGACGCCTCCGAGGTCGGGGTAGGGGCGGTCCTTTCCCAGCTTCACAGCAGCCCTCCACGACAACGCCCATGCACCTACTTCTCCAGAAAGCTGTCTGCTGCGGAGAGGAACTACGACATGGGGGACCGGGAACTGCTGGCGGTGAAGTTGGCCCTGGAGGAGTGGAGACACTGGTGGAGACACTGGCTGGAGGGCGCCTGTTCCCCGTGCTCACGGACCACAAGAAATTGGAGTACATCCGTGCTGCCCAGCGCCTCAACCCCCACCAGGTCAGATGGATGGAGTTCTTCACCCAGTTCCAGTTCACCCTCATCTATCGACTTGGGACCAACAACACCTCGGCCGACGCACTCTCCCGCCTACATGAGGGGGACCAGGCGCAGGCCGTTTTTGCATGCATCTTGCAGACTGTGTGGTGGGTCCCTTGGAGTGGGATGTCGACCACCGAAGTGCTCCGGGAGAAGTACTGGTGGCCTGGCATGGGAAGGACTGTGCGCACAGTCCGGTCATGTCGGACGTGCGCACAGTTTTCTCCACCCACTATCAGTGCCTCAGTGACCCTGGAGTCACATCGCAGCGGACTTCCTCACAGACCTACCATCATCAGCGGGGCAAACGGTCATCTTAGTCGTCGTGGATTGCTTCCTCAAGATGGTCCGGTTTGTACCCTGCAGGTCGCTGAGGTGCTGTTTCAGCAGGTCTACTGGCTCTACGGCCTTTCAGAGGACATCGTATTGGAACACGGCCCCAAATTCACATAAAGGCTATATAGAAGGCTTTCATGTCTCGCCTCGGGGTCACGGTCAGCCTCACGTATTGTGCGGACAGCCCCCACGACTGGGCAAGGTTTCTTCCCTGGGCTGAATACGCCCAGAATTCCCTGCGTCTTTCACGGGGCGGACCCCGTTCCAGGTGGTTCTCGGACATCAGCCACCTCTCTGCCCCCGGCCCAGTGATGTCCCAGCGGTGGGGGCGGTGGAGGCCTGGTGTTGCAGAGCCAGGGAGGTCTGGGCCGCCACGAAGGTCCGCCTGCAGACAGCAGCAGACCAGCAGAAGATACAGGCGGACCGAAGCCCCGGCCTACAGCCCGGGGGACACAGTGTGGTTGTCCGCACGGGACCTCCCCTCATCTGGTTGTACGGTAGTTTGTTGAACAGGCCCTTAAAAAAGTATTTTCATCCTTTGAATACTTGCGTGCTCTGGAAGCTACCGTAGAAACCTGTAGAATAAAAAACAACGTTCAGTTAGGAAAGTACCAACATTTTGTAGGCACTATAGGCAGCATGACGGGCTAACTCAATTATGTAAAACTAATTGCCTAATTTAACATTTAACTGTGTGCATTACTGTGTAATCGTGTTTTTATTTTCAATGTAGGCTAGGCCTATTTCTTCTTATTTTTATTTACCGATTAGCTACTTATATATTGTCTCTGCTAGCTATCACAACTTAGCGGACCTGGGGTTAAACCGTTTAGAACTAGCTGGCAGAGCTACTTACGGATTTAGACGTGCTTTTTTGTTAACGCTCTGTGTCTATTGTCTGAAAACATCAATTATACAAACCAGAGATCTGTGCATACATATTTTATATTTCTCATATTTTTAGAACAAAAATTTTTAAAAACTCACCATTTGTCCTGCTAGTCTGGAGATTCAAGAGTATCTCTAGCTGTCCCTGCCTGGACCCTGGCTGGACTGCCTGGACAGTTGGTCAACTGACAGTTATTAAAATTGAAAAATAACATATAAGCGGCGTGCCACCTGTGTCTCGCTGGTGGACCGCCAGCGGCAAAACAGAACAGCGGTGTGCTGCCCTAAAAATTCCAGTGGGTTGCCCAATGGAAAAACGACCAGCGGCATGCCACTGGTGTCCCGCTGGTAGACCGCCAGCGGCAAAGTGGCCGGCGACATGCCGCCCACTGTCCAACTGTGGACCGCCAGCAGCAAAACGACTGGCGGCATGTCGCCCTAATAAAGCCGGCGGACTGCCAGGTCTATGCTAACTGGGGGATGGCAAGACATATTTTTAGGGTGGCAACTGACTGGTGGTTTAATCATGCTTGTCATAACTTGTAAGAGCTGTAATGTAGGTCTATTGCAATTTTTTGTTTTCGCAAGGAAGGTCAAAGGAAATATTCCTTATACCAGATATATGCGCAAATCCTATATAGCCTGGCGCAAAATTATCGCATTCACTAGCCTAACACCGGTAAGTCATTCATTGTCAACGAGGCAGTCCGAATCTATGCGTTGGGAATGTCACACTGGTCTGTGTTGCATTTAGAATGTCACATGCTTTCAATATTCTCAACTCTTGCGTTATTTTGCCGTACGGCAACGTAGAAGATTCAATCGGAAGCTAGCCGTTAGCCCTGCTAATAGTATAGAATAGAATAGTTTTCTAAAGTGTTAAAAGCATACACATTTTTTTTTCTTTTGGCGAATCTCTTTATATACACATTGTCTGAAAACCATAGATATTTACTAGTTTAGTGGTTCATGGTGAGTGTGGTCGTAGTCTTTTTAATGTTAAAGGCATATAAAACATAAAATCTGTTAATTACTCAAACAACGTTCATATTAAACAGTAAAGTCCAGGTTGTGCCTAGTAGCCTAGTTATTTAGGGATTGATAGAGTACCTTGTCCTGGCCGCAACACGGCCACACTCGGCCAGTTTGCCTTGCATTGTATATTTCCGTTGGATGCAGAAAAATACGGACTATGCTTGCAGAAAAATAATGCATGCGAAATATTTGACGCATTTGGTGGGCACCCGGCGTAAGATGCTGGGAGGGCGTGGTTTGGTCACCTTTGAAGCTAAGAATTTGATTTTTCTACAGCATATGCTCAGACAAATGTCAGCTATATATGTATATCAAGTTTCAAGTGGATAAGAGGCTTGTGTCATGATCAAAAGAGTTCTAAAGCATTATTTCTGCTTTAGCATTAGCTTCAGTCAAAAAGCATGCAATGTTTAATATTAGTGTGTGTTTTACTCATATTTGTACATATCAAAATATTTCACACGGTCAGTCTAGGGCATGCTCTCTCTATGCACAGTTAACGACATGGTCATATCTTGTTGCTATATGAAAATATGCATATATATATCTTTTACCATCTTATTATGATTTAATCATTATCCATTATCTTCATTATCTTATATAATATAAGTATTTCCCAAAACATACTTTGTTCAGATATGCATTCTACACATATGTTGCAAGTTTCATGCAAATCTGAGTTACGGTAGATTTTAAGATAATTTTTACATTTGTCCAAAATTGTCAACGTACAGAAAAATCTAGTTACGTGGACTTTATGGGTTCAATGGACTGATTTGTTCATTATAATCAGTTATGCATGTGTAGCAAGTTTCAAGTTTCTATCATTATCATGGTTCAAATTAAAATTATTTCAATTTCAAAAATGTTGGGCGTGTACTGTAGTGCCCCCTATCTTTATATCATTATCATTTTCCATGGCATGGTAGAGACAGCTATATACTATCATCATGCAAATTTGTAGCAAAAGTTATCAGGTAGTTTTTATGGTATTCTCGTTTTTCTGTTACAAGAATAATCATAATAATAATAATTAGGGTTGCAAGCAACACTGGGGCGGTCCTCCAAGACATATCAGTACTTTCAACATATCGTTCAATGTCATCGTGGATCATTCAGCCTCTATTACAATTCTCAAATTCACCAATAATCCACTTTCCTTTCAAAAACAAGCCTACAGATTGTACATTTAATGCATTAAGAATTAGATGGCATTATCTTATTGCACATCATTTAAAAACAACTGAAACACAGTGTCTTTGTGGCTGTGTGGTTGAGTAGATAGTTCAAAGTACTGTGGGGAGTCCGTTTAGAACTCTAGGATGGGTTCCCAAAAAACAATGCCCAATTTGCATGGTTCCTGTTTTATTGTGTTACTTGTGGCAACTTGTGGATAGTTTTTTCATAGATGCACAAATCTCCTAACAAGTATCACAAACCATAAGTGGTGGGTTTGGCATCAACCTGACTGCTGGTCTAACTCCCCATCACTGCAAGATGGCTTCCACTTATATTAACTAAGACAGGCCCCCATTGGGCCATGAATGGACACTCAGTAACTGCTATCTTAAAGGGATAGCTGCCCTTTTTCACAACAACATTGATGAGGTTGTCATTGATGTAACTGGATAGCAGTTATTGATCAGCTGTTAATGCACAATGCTGAAGTGTACAAAATGGCCGCGACGGACAATGCTGACATCGTGCGTATACTATATATAGGTTACTTGCAGATTGCCATTTAGTAACAAAAAACTCTAAGGGTAAACTAACATTACAGAGTGGGAGAATCGCATGGTTTGCTTAAATCTCTTGCTCGTGGTGAAATATCAAATTCCCGAAGACTCTTCTGAGTCTTGATATATAAAATATCCTGATATTAACGTGGAATGTTTTGTTAGAGTAACCTATCCTAGGCAGGAGAGAGCCAGGGGCAGCGTGACATTGTTACATACGGCCAAGTAGGGCGTAGGGGTGTGCAGAGAGCCCTCTATTTGAATTCGTATTGGTTTGTCAGCTAATTTATTTGTATAAAAATATTAATTTACAGGAGCGCATGCTGCTACAGATGTATCGCATCCATTACCGTCCATCCATCCGTTACCATCTCAATTTGTATGGTCTGGCGTCTCAGCAAGTTTACTACTAAACTACGTTTACTTACTTTACTACTAGAGATCGATTTTGCTGTTGGAAAACCAGATGCCATGAAAGTAAGCAGAGAGATAGTAGATTTCTGTAATTTATGTATAATTGACATTGAGGTGATTAATAAAATAAATATAAGTAGCCTAAATAACGGTTGGCAGCATGCAAATAGATAAATTATAGCGGACTACGTGCATTAGGCCTAATAGACTTTTAGACATCCAATGAGTTTCTAGTCTTTTTGTGGCCTAGCTTGCAATATAAGCATTTTTTTATAGTTTAGATGACTTTAGCTCAGCAAAAAATTGAAGACCCCGATAATTTAATTATCCTAAGACTAATAAGGGTGCTGCAGCATATACATTATACAGATATGCCATTTTAAAATGCCCGATATTTCTGTTGCGTTGCGGTTGAAAATTCTGCAGGTACTCTCTTCGTGACACAGTCTAAAATGTCCGGCAATGCTGAACTCATCCACCAGGTGGCGCAAAGAAACATAGATTAGTAGGTTGTTGCACTGTA
>JAODUE010005200.1:0-10190 GCA_027564755.1 Amblyopsis hoosieri | reverse complement strand
AACATGGCAGCCGTCCAAGTATACACGTACCTTGCAGCGAACATTTCATCAAAGGTAAGCTAACACTAACACAAGTCAAGTGTATAGGGATATTTATCCTATTTTTTAGTCAAAATCCCATCTTTGTGATGGATTTGACATGGTTTTGTTGTAGTGTATCGAGGCGTCCAACTTGCTATTGAGTTCAAGTTAGCTCCCGGTACCCTACCATTACGGTAAAATACGCAAATAAACTCAAAATGAAATTTGAAAAAACGTTTACGCCTATATTCAACGGAATATAATACACATACAATATGTTAACATTGTGTTTAGACTGATAAACCTTTTTTGCATGTGTATACAAAAGAAGGAAGCCTAAATAAAAACAGGAGCACACTACTGTGTCTGTTACGTTAACGTATAAGCTTCGTTTTACACATCATCTGAATTTCTTTTTTAAAACTGAGTTTGGAATAAGTGAAAATTAATGTACTTCACCTCCCAAACAGCAGCATTATTAACCCATCCAGATCGAAAATACATGTAACTCTCAGTACTTTTATACGCTTTCATCTTGGCAGCAGTATAAGGTGAGGGATTTTCCACTAGGTAAATATAAACATCACCGAAGTCGAGCTCTGGCATCGACCTGGCGGTTTTTAACGTCTGAAATATGGCAGCGGGGAATGTATATGGATCGCAAGTGCCCAAAACCTGTAGTTTGTGTGCATATCTTTGTTTTTCTCTGTTTGAGAGGTGATCCAAATAATCTACGGAAAGGAAATTTACCGGGTTTTGCGTCGTCTCTACGGGTAGACTGGTGTGAGCCGCCATTTTAATCTATTGTTTTGCCCGCCAGCTAATCGCGCAGGTCACGTGACTGAAAACTATGAATAGACCCACAGTGATACAGGTACATCTACAGGGATCTACCCCCACCCCCCTCACCCAGTGGTGTGATGCCGTAGAACTCTGCCTCGTGCACAAGCATGCGCACGTCAATGGAGCGAGGGTGCAGCTCCTTGGTACGCAGGAAGTTGAGGATGGGAGCGAACAGAGATGGATCTCTGTCGATGAATATCTGCACGCGCACACACACATGCACAGAAGCACGCACAGAGGGGGAGACAGGGGTCAAAGGTGTATGGGTTTAGAAAGCAGTGCACGTTGTTACCATGCAACACACACACACACACACACACACACACACACACACACACACACACACACACACACGTGCACTTACAGCTCCTGTTTCATCCTTCAAGGTGGAGATCCGTCCGCTCAACAGACTAGAGAAACACATCCATCCATTAGTCTTCAATTACACAATACAAGAAGACATGAGTAGTCAACACCAAGACATGACTAGTCAACAATTACTAGTCAACACAAATACATCACTAGTCAACAAATCATTATGGCAGTGCATTTTAACATTGCTGTAGAAGTAGAAGGCAGTTTCACACAAAGAAAAGCATAACTAGAACTAGCATCAAAGAAGACTGCCTACCTGGAGAAAAAGGAGTCAGGAACCCATGTCAGCGTCTGTCGGGAGGTGCTGAACCTAGAAACAAGCCCACCCTCACAGTTATTGACCGACACAGTTCCCAAACACGGAGTTGTTGTATTTAGCTACTGGATGCAAGAAGTAACGATTGTATCCTTGCATTACGTTAGCTAGCATGCTACTATACCGGTGATACTACTCATGATACTACTCTGGTGATACTTTTATTAAGAGAACAGTTTGTTGATCCCAGAGGAGAAAAGCTGTACGTGTAAAATACGGTGTACTAATTTTTAGATGGTTTAAACTTTATTTGTTAAATAAACGAGGAAGGTTTACCTGAGGTTAGCATAACGACGCTAAAGGCTAAAGCTGATCTGAGTAGAGCTAGGCTACCCTACAGAACGGCACTCGGGCTAGCCGTGGGGCTAGCAGACAGACACTCACCTTTTACCCCCCACGTTCAGGTGAATGATTTCTCCGGTCCTGGTAATGCTGGACATGGTCTCCCGTGTTGCCTCACTATTCGGCAACAATATTATGCTTAGTCTATAACAGCATACTTTAGTCCACATTAACCGGAGACATACTTCCTAGTGAGCTGCAAATGAGGGACAGCTACTGGAACCAGAGAGATTAAAAACAGAGAGGGTTCCACGGACGGCACCTCCGCATTCGATGGTTGGAAGGGCTGCGTGGGGGAAGAAGAAGAAAAGAACGAACCGGGGCGTGTTCAGTGGACTGAACGTTCTGAGCGTTCAATGAATGTAGTCACCGAATGATGCGATTCCTCAAAAACGTTTGAAACGTTCTCTTGAACTGCTTGCAAAGTTTGCTGCTTGTAATGGGCGCGGTTAGTGTTGCTCAGTGATGTGTAGTAAGTGTAGCTGCATATTTTCCTAAGTTAGTATTTGTCATCATAACTATAGTAACAGTACCAACACATGTTGCTTTCTTTCCATTTGAAAGGTATGCCATATCATTCTGATATTAAATGCATATTATTCGAAATTGGAATATGTTGACTAACATTATAGACAATTATATTGCCCATTATTTCTTTCTGTGGACGCTAATGGGTATTTTTAGTATATTACATTATTTCCGAAGTACCTACGATCAATCTGAGGCCATAATGGTATTTCTGCAGCAAACTGTTTTCGGATAGATTGACTTTGTATCAGGCCATGCATGGTAGATTTGGCTGTCTGGGCGCTGCCTACAATATGCAGCTACACTCCAGAGAAGACCTAAAGCGTTCAATTTTGACTTCCGTTCAAATACATTACACCATCTTGCTATTATTTCAATATCTTTGTTGGAACGGCGCAGCAAACCCCGAAATCGACATGGCATTATTATTATTATTATTATTATTATTTTATTTTTTACAAATCCTATATGGAATATATCGTCATATTATTGTTCTAGTCATCTTTAATGTAGGCTAGTGAACAGCGCTACTTTTATCGATCCTGTCTGTTCTGGTTGACGGAAATATGTCTGACGTCACCGGTCACATGTCAGGACATCTGAAAATACGTCTACAAGCCGAGCCTGGTTTATACTTCAATGTCAAAAGCGTCTGCGTAAAAGACTCAGGGGACCCCGGCCCGCACAGAACCAACAACTCGTTGTGCGTATTGTGTGATGATGTGCGTCAAACAATAGCTGATTGGACGACCTTTTTCGATAGCATACGAAATCAACAGCGAAAGCCTATCCGCGCCGCGGCTACAGACATGGAGCAGTTCGAGGAGCGTCTCGCCGAAGCGGTACGCGGCCACAAACATTTATATGACCCCACTTGCAAAAATTACAAAATCACAGAGGACACCATGAACTCTTGGAGAGAAATTGGGAAAACGTTGGGCGAAGATCCTGTAGTGTGCATGAAAAAATGGAAGTTAATGCGTGACAAGTTCGTGCGTCTGAAAAAGAAAAAGAAAACGGGACAGAGAGTACCGGGCTACTATGTAATGTTGTCCTGGCTCCATGGATTTGTGAAACACAGAGAATCTGAGACCAGTGAAGTTGAGGTAAGACAAAGTTAGAAGCATACATCAGACTTAAAGGCTGATTTATGCTTCTGCGTCGAAGCCACACCGTACGTACTCGCCTCTCCAAAATTGTAAAGGCCGCTTCTGCGTCAAAGTTACGCCGAGGCTGACGTGCACCTCTCCAAAAATGTAACCGTCTGTCTATTCGATGCAGCCATCTTGTGGATGCAAGCATGTTTGCATGGTAACTCATTACCTACTTGTTATCATTTAAATGTAACATTACAACAACAACAAAAACAGTAGCTGTAATCCATTAGGCTACGTCAGATGTAATCATATTATAATGTTGACATTTTTTATTGTATGATTACTTCTAGGACTACTTCCTAATTTAAAAGGATGAAATTTGTTATTTATTTACTTTTCATTAACGTCAATCAATAACTAAAATAAAGTCCTACTTTAATCAAATCCCATGAGCAACATAAACGTCACAAAAATAAAAATATTTCGCACTGCAGTAAATTATGTTTGAGAGAGAAATGAAGCACATCTCATGAAACGTGCAACATGATGTTTGAGAGAGAGATGAAGCGCATCTCATGCGAGCATACAAAAAAAACGTGACAATTTAAATTCTCGATGTATAAGCATATTCGATGTATCGCCCACTCCTTATCTCGACGGCGTCATGCCATCCATGGCGTAAAGGCACTGCGTAGATCCTCCGTAGATTCCACACAGAAGCATAAATCGGCCTTTAGCAAGCTTTCAATGGTCTAAAATAGGCTGGCTCACACAGATTGTGTTAATGGATTCACATAGTTCCAAGTATTTATTACTCTAAATAGTATTTATGACTTTCGAAATCTCTTACTGTCTTGCAGCATCATTTGAGCGCATCAACACCCAGTCCAGAAGAGGATAAAAGTCTGAGCACAATGGCTTCAACCTTTGGGCAGAGTGTCCCAACAGCCAACACCTCGACACCCCTCATGAGATCATCTACGCCTGTCAAACCCCCGACCCCCGCTGACCGTCTGTCCACTGCAGAGTCCAGTACAGCCAAGAGGAAGAGGAAGAGCTTGTCCAGGGAGGAGGATATCCTGGAAACCATAAGTAAAGTGCGCCAGGACACCATGGCTAGCTGCGCAGAGCTCATATCCCAGCTGAACGCAACATCCGTCGCCAGCCCCGCTGACGAGTTCTCTGCGTTCGCCCAAACCGTAGCGCACTCGCTTCGTAGGCTGCCAGCCGATCGTGTGGAGATCACGAAACTCAAAGTGCTGACCTTGCTTTCAGAAGCACACCAGCAGTAGATGAATGACAATATTCAGGACATTGGCTGCGTTTCACCTGTTTGCATCTTTAGAATTTACTTTTACTTTAATATTTTGAATTTTGCAATGTTTGCATTTGTAAGAAATATAGAGATGCAATTGTCTTTTTGTATTTGATAGTCAGCAGCACTGTTATCACATTTCTGATATCATGGCATCAATGTCACTGACCAATCATTAACTATCCATGTCGCTGGCCAATCAATAACTATCAATGTCGCTGGCCAATCATTAACTATAAATTTCAAATAGCATCACTGTGCATTGTGAAACCGTTAAAAGGTATAGTATTTAGTATATATTTAAGTATATAATAATATAAGCTTGCTAAATTCATACTGTATTCAAAACAAAAATACCTCTCCCTTCAATGCCATAGGGTGAGCCATCAGAAACTCCTACCTACACATTAGAAACTCATTGATAAGGCTAGGATATTTTGGGTGCGGTTTGCACCACTTTTCTGTTCCTATTTATGGAACCAGAGTTGTGTAGAAGTACTGGATTTTCTTTTCAAACAGCAGACTGGAAGGAGAATTTTTATGAACTTGACAAAAGTATTATCTTACAATAGCTGACTACCTTTCTAACATCTAACAATACAATAACTAAAGGACACATTTGTCGTGAATAAAATATTTAACAAATAATGTCCAAGTACTGTCACATGAAGCAAATCAATTGCATCATTCAGAATGGAGACATTTCTTTTGACATGGCACGTAACCACAATGTAGCGGGCAGAAATAAAATGATATAAAGCAAACATAAACAGCAATAATATAATCACTACAATCTAGCAGTAAGAGAAGGTACAAATGCTACTATGGACAGCATTGTTAGAGGTATTACATATGTATAACTGAGGTAGTGCCAATAAATGGGTGTATTTATATGCCAATACATTGGATGTATAAGGTGACCAGAGCATCTCCAATGTGGTCAGTATGATGAATGGGTGTCAGTGAAGTGCTGTTCATACTAGCTTCAAACAGTCGAATATGCTCATAGCATAATGAGTCACAGCGTTTAGCTCAGGTCACCAGGCACTGTCGACAGTCTCCTGCCAGGGCTCCACCCCTGCAGAGGTCTGGAAGAACCTCACCAGGTCGCCCCGAGCATCAGCAGCAGCTTGTGAAGGCTGCGCCCGTGAGAGCGGCCCAGGGTCAACAAGGCCACTGTCCCCAGACACCTGTGTTCTCCACTCCCCTGGGTGTATCGCGCCTCCTGCCGTAAAGGAGTCTGTGAAGCCAGACGGCATGTATTGTGCTGCGGCATCAGTGCAGATGAGGTAGTTGTGCAGGGCAACGCATGCCTTCACCACGTCAGCCACCTTGTGCGGTTTAAAGTCCACAGGCCTCCCCAGAACACGCCATCTAGCAGCCAGTACGCCAAAGGAGTTCTCCATCACCTGTCTTGCTCTTGAAAGGCGGAGGTTGTACAGCTGCAGACCCTCTTCAATGATGGGATCTGTAACTGAGGCTAAATACTTAGTATTTACTTTGTTGTCAGCATATTTGTTATTTAACGTTTGGGTTGCATAGTCCCTCAGGATGGCACAATGCCCAGCTTTACATTTACGCCTAGCTACATCACCTCGGTGTGGAGATGTTATTCACACTGTTGGTCAGTGGAAAAGCTACAAACAGCTTCAGCTGCTTACCTACCTTGAAAAGGGTTCATGAGGTTCACATGTAGAGGAAAGGCTGCATCTCCAACAATGACATGTGGAACGGCGACGTTAGTCCCTGGAAGGTAAGCGGGTCCAGGGAAGTCCAGCTCGCCTCTTAACAGCTGGCCGCCGAAATGGCTCTCTTCAAAAACGTCTCCATCGCTCTGTCGTCCATACGTCCCAACATCTACCATCGTGAACTTGTAGTGAGCATCACACATCGCCACGAAGACGGTCGAGTGTTCGCCCTTGTGCCGGACGACGCCACTTCTAACGCCTGACGGCGCTTTGATTTGCACACGCTTGCCACCCATAGCTCCGACACAATTCGGAAAGTTCCACAGCCTCCAGAACTCCTGGGCGATGTCAGACCATTGCTCACGTGTAGTAGGGAAGCGCACAAATTCAGCTCCCAGAGCTAGCCAGATGGCTTTGCACACTTCCGACAGAATGAAAGACACGGTGGACGACCCCACCCTGCAGACCGCTGCCACGTTCTGCTGCGTGTCCCCAGACGAGAGGACTCTGAGAGCTACGGCCAAACGGTCCGCCGTGCTGATTGGCAGGGAGTGGGTCGAGCGGTGCACAATGTATGGCTGTAAGCGCTGCAGAAGGTCAGAAAAACGATGTGGTGACATACGGAAGTATTCAAAGTGCGTTTCCTCATCCATGCAACGAAAAAGCCTGGACTCTGGCCTGGACATGTGCAGTGGTCTCACGTACCATCTCCTGTTGCGCTTTCTTTCTCGTCTTTTTGCGAGAACCTCCAAAGCATACAATTGCAATAACTGATCCACAACCAAGGCATGCAGAGCTATATTCTTTCTCAGTGCATTCATCACCCTTTTTCTTCTATCCATCATTTGTTCCAGAATCCCCCCACAAATCCAATGAGCAGATCTACGTTTGTTTACAACATTTTGCTGTAGTACGTCCGTCTCCGTGTTCTTCTTCGCGTGATGTGTAGATTCTGGATGAAGAAATATCACACTGCCCTCTCGTTGATACGATAGCTACGTGCAAGCAGGTTGGCAAGCACCCGTGCCGTGCCAGGCCCGCCCGCACTGTGAGCTTGCTCTGTGAGCGTATTAATACATGTGGAGGCCTGTTTAAAGATACTGTAAAAAGGAACAAGCAACAACACTAAACAATTGTGTAAAGCAAATACAGAGATTTACTTGGAAATACTTTAGTTAGAAATCCATTCCTTTAAACATGTTAAAACACTGTTAACTATGTAGTTTTGTTTTGTAGAGTGGAACCGTTAAACTGTATTTCATAATTTCTCTGTTAATTAAGGATTTTTTAGGAGGGCCAGAAATGGGGGCCTAGATGCAGCTGGTCCGACACTGTTTACCCCTCCCCTGTGCATTTGAAAGCTGCTGGTTTAGCATCCTAGCCTACCTACTAACACCTGGCTGCCAAATCCAGTCGGCATTCTCGTGTGAAAACCAGCATCCAAATAATCACACTGTCTTTATGTAGTCCATCCTCTTTCCAAAAGAAAATATAAACCACATATCCAAACTAAAAAAAATCCAATCCAACTAGGGTAGTTTAGCTTGACAAGAACAGCATATCACGGCATATGCAGGTGTCATGCCAAAAAAGTGATCTGCTAAAAAGTGGTTTGTTAAAAACTGAATTCTGCCCACAAGAGCACACACAGCCCTATAGTCTAACCAATCTAATCCTTTTTACCAGTATACATCTATTTAAAATGAAAACACAACTCATAAAATGCACATTTTGCAATCAATGTTCGGCTGAGGATACCTTTTTGGCACAACATCGTGGTATGGAGTTTACCGTAGAACACGCAGCCGTCTGCTGACACACTCCCAGTGCTTAAGAACAGATAATGATGGTTATGTTTTCATGCTTTTGAAACGCACCAACTTTTTTATTAATTCAAATTTGATTGGGAGGTTAATAGTACCTTTTTCTGTGGTGTGATACACTCAAAACACAAATGTGTGTCTGCTTTACACAATCTTTAATTGTTCATCACTAGCTCCTACATTAATTGGTGCCAAATAAAGCATGCAAGTCTCACCGATGTAATTTTGGTATTAAACTGTAGTAAACACTTGTGAGATTTCAATTCAGGTTAAATATTCCATGTGGGTGACACTGCTCTTCAGTAATTTAAGATCAAAAACAGCATAAATATTAAAAAAAAAAAATGTTTGTCTGACAATGTTATTTAAATACTTTATTGGAATTATGCATCTACAACTTCTTTACATTATAGGACTACAATCCAACATCTGATGAGTATATTTGTCAAGGAATAAGCCATTGTGAGTGAACATCAAAATACTTATGGGTTTTATTGTGTGGAAGTTATACATGCACATATAAGTTGATATCTATACATATATGTGCTTGTATATGTTATTATTTTATTAATATACATACTAATCTACAGTCTGAGTCCAAAGGTTTTATTATCCCTTGTTGATAAATTTCATCCCAGGCACTATAGGGGTGAAAGATGACATAACAAGAAATGCTTGCATAAATAGTAAGAGCTGTGATTGGCCAAAATTGACGTGACCCCTTAAAATATTCATTTGAAACCCGGTAAGAAGGGAGGTGTGGTTTTATGGTTAGTGTAGTCTTTTGCAGACTGTATGTATGGCTGTAACTACAGCCCCCAAAGCATCGCCGCTCTACATCGACGGGATGTATTCAAAATGGACAATCAGTAAGACGTTCTTCATATTCTTTTGTTCATGGAATATAATTTTTAAGAGATTTTTCGGTCGATCCGAGGCAAGCTTTCTCAACTAACTCATCACAGGTAAGGCAAAGTGTGCTATTTCTAATTCTAATTCTAATATTAGTTAATCATTAATTAAACATTAAATAATTAATCTAATATATATTCTAATTCGTTCCGATGGTGTGTGATTTTATATTGCCTGACACGCAAATATGCAATATGTGTTTTAATCAGGATGACTTTGACATTTTAAAAAATTTGGGCATTGCATGTTATATTATATTCATAGCCGACAGTCTTGGCGATCTTAAAATCCAGAAAACAATGGAATTAAATGGATTAATACATTCATATTTTTTATAGAACGCACACACACACACACACATGTATACAGTAGTATTTTATAAAGGTAACGGATCGTTTGAAGGTATAGTGAGAGAATGCTGAATTCCAACTCAAAACAAAACAAAAACACCCCCTCCCTTCAGTGCCATGGAGTGTTCCCCCACACATTGGAAACACATTGCGATGGTTAGGATGTTGTTGTTACGATGTGTGCCACTGTGCTTGTGCTCCTATGGACGGAGCAGGGCTGTGTAGCCTAGACGTACCGGATCATTCTTCAGCTCGCACACAGAGGACTAAGATAGCAACAACATGGTTCCTAATCTGTGGCTATACTGTAGCTATGGCGACTCCTGCCACCAGAGGTTATTGTGTTTGAAGAATAATCATTATTTAACTTGATAACTTGTAATGTAGCCTATGGGTGTAGACAACTACTGTAGCCTGTGGGTATATACAACTACTGTAGCCTGTGGGTGTACACAACTACTGTAGCCTGTGGGTGTGCACAACTACTGTAGCCTGTGGGTGTACACAACTACTGTAGCCTGTGGGTGTGCACAACTACTGTAGCCTGTGGGTGTGCACAACTACTGTAGCCTGTGGGTGT